>PVJH01010895.1:0-71484 GCA_004026705.1 Nesogale talazaci
GTGGGATGCACAGGGAGAAAGCGGGAGGTTACAATAAAACTCTTCATGCTGATTCCCGCTCACAGGAGCAAAGGCTGGGCCTCCTACTCCCACCACCAGAGGGCAGTGATGCCTAAAAAAAAATTTTTTTAAACCTCTTCATGCTGGTTTCATCTTTTTTTTTTTTTTTGCTATTTTATTTATGTTTTGAATAGTTTTATTGGCTACACTGGCTTCTTCCTGAGAAGGGAAAGAAGAGGTTGGAAAAGTTTCTGAATGACCAGTCTTTCTCAACGAGAATGGCTTTTGTGTTTTATCAACCGACTAGAATGTTTAAACACCTTCAACAGGGTTTGTCCTCAGACTCAACTAAGGAGCCCTGGTGGCACCGTAGTTAAGCACTTGACTATGAAGCGACAGGCTGACGGTTCAAAGCCACCCGGCGGCTCTGTGGAAAAGGAGATGGTAACAGGAAACGCCTTGGAGGAGTTCCAAGGACAGAGCCAGGTGCCATCATACAGCAGGCTACATGGTGACTGCTAGCCGCAAGGTCAGCCCTTCGAACCCACCAGCCACTGCCCAGGAGAAAAAGGAAGCTCTCTACTCCCATAAAGAGTTACAGCCTCAGAAACCCACGTGGGCGATTCACCTCTGTCCTCGAGCATCAGCACTGACGCGATGGCAGGAGGGCGGAGGCTGGCCCTGACAGATCGCTTCCACTCTGTCTCCTGGGGTATGGGGGGCGAGGGGGGGGGCCGCAGCAAACATCCGCTCAGTGGCACCTAAAGCAGCAGCCCCCTCCAAATGGTCAAAGCAGTGCTACCTTAAGATAACGCGACCCAGCGCACCTGGAGGGCCACTTGGGCCTCGTCAGGCAAAGGGACACTGGGCTCATCACCCTGATCGCTGGCGTCCGTCCAGTCAATGCCGACCATAGTCCTCCCACCCCCCGCCCCCACTGCTGCCTCGCTCTCAGCAGCCAGACAACCAGGACTTTTGATTCAGGGGTCATTTCAACCTTACAGACAAGCTGCCAGAATTTAAAATTACACCTGAAGATCCTGTGTACAGATACACAGAGGGTGAGCTCTGGCCCCGTTTGCTTGATCGTCTATTCTTTCTTCTCGACCTTCCCATAAATACACGTGTATATATGTGCCTGTGAACATGTATTTGTTTTCTGAAGCACTTGAAGGAAAGTTGCATCTGCCATGGTTCTTTACCTCTAAAAACTTAGTGTGTTTTTCCTAAATTATTAGGTGACATTACAGTTATCCAGCTCAGTAAATGTAGCCACACAACAGGACTCATCTGTCAATTCTGTCAAATGATGTAACCGTGTCCTTTCTCGCCCTCCCCCCACTGTGGTACAGAAGTCAGTCCAGGGTCAGCCACTGCAGTGAGCTGTCTCGTCCCTTTAGCTGTCTTTCCCCTGGCACGTTTCCCCAACCTCTCTTTGGACTTTCCAGCAGGGGCCTGTTGGACGAGCACGGTCCTCCATTCTCAGAGTGGCTCTGAGGGAACCTGTGATTAGAATCAGGTTAGCACTCTACAGAAGGAACACACTGTCCTGGCGACCTCGGGGAGTACGGGGGTGGCTTAACTGGAAGCCTTGTGTTCATCGGCCAGCCCCGCTGGAGAGGATCGTTTTTAGCACCTGGTCAGGGTGCTATCTCGCGGTCTCCACTGCAGTTACTCTTTGACACGTAGCCGTAAGCGACCATGCTGTGGCAAGACCATCTCACACCAGGTAATGGTCATGTTCCCCACCCAAGCGGGAAAGCACACTGCCCTCAGTTGATTCCAACTCACGGGGACCTGGGAAGGGCAGTGGCACTTCCTCTTTGGGCTTCTGGGGCTGTCAATCTTCACAGGTGGAGAACACCTCCCTTGCTCCTGTGGGGCTCCTCGTACGGTCGAGCTGCCGACGTGGTTGGCACCCCGACTTTGAACCCACGATGCCAGCGGGGCTCCTGTCTCCAATCTAGACGGACCCCTCGCTCAGCGCCCATGATGTTGCCTGCCTCCCTTGCTCTTTGCTGTCAATCACTGTGCCCCTCCAGCACCCCCTCCATCCTGGTCAGCTTTGTACTGGGAGAATCTCCTGCTCTCCCCGCCCCCAGCCCCTGCCTCACCCCTTCTCTATCTAGTGGTGAGCTTGCGGGATTCTGTTCTTATAGCTCAGTCCTTAATTACACTGGTGCTCAAATGGTCCCAATACCTGGCCCAGTCTTCCTTCAAATTCTCACTTGCCAAGGAGTTGTACAGAGTTGAGACACACCTACACTTCAGCAGCAAGAGTCAATTAGCTTTGCCAAAATGAGAAGCTGATGGGTCAGCCTGATTTGCAGCTGTTGGCCTGTCTACTCAGTGCTCTGAGGCCTGCAGCAAAACAATGGTACAAACGACGGAAGCCCAGTCTGTAACGCGCTTGTTTCAGTGGGAAAGTTAACTCATAGTTTGGACAAACTAGTACAGTGGATCTAAAAATAAGGAACTGCCGACATTAAGCTGAGAAACAGACATCAGGTCAATCAGGACAGAAACCTGAGCCCCAATAAACCTCGCAGGGCCAGGAGCTGTGAAGTGGCTCCCTGAGAATAGGTTCCAACCCAGTCAGGGGTACTGTGCCAGCTCCCGCAGGAGGCGAAGGCCATTTTCCTACTCCCTTCTGACTGTCTGCTGTCCAAGCAAGATGAGGAAAGCAGGATTGCTTCAGCAGCGACCCACCCTCTGGTCTCCAACTTCCGTGGATAAAAAGGAGGTGGAAGAGAAGCCTCCAAACACGCGCTTCCCCACCCCTGAATCACAGACATGGCAGAGAAAGCGGTAGCTGGGCACTAGCATGGGCTGCGGAGCACCGGGGCAGCCATGATGGTTGGTTCTGGAAGCAACAGCGTCTGGAACCCTGGTTTCGATGGGGATTGCAACCACAAGATCAACAGTTCAAACCCACCAGCCGCTCCAGAGTGGTAAAGACGAGGCTTTCTGCTCCCTATGGACTTATGGCCTCGGAAATCAGATGAGGCAGTTCTCTGTCATGCAGGCTCATCCTGCATAAAAACATTTTAAGCTTCCTTGCCATGGGACAAATATTCACTTGGACAGGGTTAATTCACACAGCCCTCAATTCACTCTCCTGCTGATGTCACAGGGAAGGTCCAAACACTGACCTACATTCACTCTGCTCTCCAGCCTTGCGTTTTGATGCCCAACCCTTTTGCTTGAAGCAGGCAGTGATGAAGATCAAAGCCAACGCCCTTGGCTTTGGGAGGCATCCTAATGTAAACAAAAGCTAAAACCACAACATTCTTGGGAGAAACGGCAGGAGTGCAATGCTGTTGGGCCTAATTCTCAAAAGCAAAATCTCTGACACAGTAACAAAAGTACAAAGAGCAAACATCAAAATAAATACATGGAACCTCACACAAGTTTGAAATTTTGTTCATCCAAAGACGTTACCAAAAGAAGGGGGGCGGGGAATCAAATTACCAACTAGGAGAGTATCTTTGGAAACCATATATCCAACAAGAATCTAGTACCCAAAATGCATGCAAAACTTCAACCACATAACAACAAAAAGTCAAACCATCAAATGATAAAATGGGCACAGGACTTGAATAGAGGACCTTCATATGGCCACCAAACACATAAAAAGATGCTCATCATCAGAAACCATCAAAGAGATCCACATTAAAGCCACAACAAGATACCATTCCATTCCCACCAGGATGCCTACGATTAAAAACCAAACAATGAAAAGCAGAGAAGAAAAAGTGAGGGGGGGGGGGAATGATAGGGAGGACATGAGGAAATCAGAACCCTTACCCATTGTTGGTGGGAACACAAAACAATGCAGTCAAATGCAACACAGTGCCAGTTCCCACAAAAACTGAAGAGAAGCACACTATGACCAAGCAGTTCCATCCCTAGGTCTATACCTCAAAGACTTGAAAGCAGGAGGCTTGTACAGGGAAGGTCATAGCAGCCCTATCCACAATAGCCACAAGGCAGAAACAACCTACATGCCTACCAACCCATGAATGGAGCACCTGCTGAATGGATTAACACAAATACGAGGGAACACCACTAACTGAGCCATGGGAGAAACGAAACCTTGAGTTCATGCTACAGCATGGATGAGGCGCTAAGACATTATGCTGACTGAAATACACAATCACAAAAGGACAAATATTGTATGACTGCACATAGATACAAAGAAAGGAAAAGGCAAAGATCAAAGGTTTATTAGTATTTACCAGGAGAGGACGAACAGTGATGGGAAAATCAAACTGATTAAAGGTGGGATTTGCACAGGTAAGTATTGTAATTACCGTCCATAATTCATACGCCTATAAGAAGTTGAATCAGCAACAGTTGCGTGATGGGTATATTTACAATAAGGACCCAAAACAAGCACTATGGGATTCTGGTCTATGGTTTGGAGGTTCGGGGTCATGATCTCATGATACATCCCATTAACTGTCCTGATAACGTGTCTACTGTTGCTGCACAACCTTCTAGTTCGCTGTGTGGTGCCTCAGACAATAAAGTTTCCAAGCAACCATTCAAGACATATGCACTGGAAGGTGGCCTCTATTCACCTGAAGCCCCAGAGGAAGAAGACGAGTCAGGTTTCGGAGGATGGGATATGTGTGGCTGACTGCCACCACAAACAACTACCTCCTTTGTCAAGAAACAAGATGAGCTAGAGAGTGCCCAGCTACCGCTACTGCACATTTTCATCAAAGATTCCACAAAAGAATCCAGTTGAAACTAGGGAAAATGTGGAAGTGAATTTCAAACTCTCACAGATTCTAGACTTTCTGGAGCAATGGGGAGTGCGGGGGGATGGATGAACCACTGAAACTATTGTCTTGAGGTCATCTTAAAGGCTTAAGCCAAAAATACCCTCTAAAGTCACCTTACAACTGAACAATACATTAGCTTAACTAGTGAAACAAAAAGTCTGCCTTGAGCCCTATGCTCCTTTAAGAACCACCTGTATGGGATCAAATTGACAACAGCAATGGAAGGGCCCTCGGGCTGAGACAATGGGCTCAAACACAGCAGCATTTGGGAAGTGACCAGGCCTGGTCAGTGTCTCCTTCTGTTGTGTACAGAGCTGCTATGAGTCTGAATTGACCCATCGACACCTACAGCATCTCCTTTGTTTATCCCCATGTAGTAGATATATAATCGTTTATCGACTTGAAGATTAAGAGTGTAAGGGGAGGAGTCTAGCTTGTCAATCAGATCATAGCTAATGAGGCCTCTGTATGGACATGGCCTGCTCCTGGGAATTCTGGGAAATATAGTACTTCCTCCTGGGAGGCAGGAGACACCTCCCTCTCTCTGCCACTCCCTGGGAGACACTGTGGCTGACAAGACGCATGGAACTATGCTAATGCCCTAAACTGGAGAAGCTACAAGGACCTGCCCTGATGCAACCAGACCTCTGAAGCCAAAGTCACACAGAAACCACTGCCAGCACTGAGATGCTTACAATGCCACTGAAGCCACAGATTTTTTACTCGTTGGTCTGTGATCCTCCTGCATTCAGCATCATTGCATGTGTTTTGTGAGCCTGAAGAGAACTTCATAGGTTAGTAACGGACATATGGGCTAGTATCAAACTGAAGGACTTAGACTGGGCTGGGTGGGGATGCTTTCTCAATATTCAATTGCTCTTGTATATAAACCTTTCCCTTATATACATATGAGTGTTTCCATGAATTTGTTTCTCTAGTCTACCCAGACTGACACATCCACCTTGTATGAGGCCTCCAGGGGCCATCGTGCTGTAGTGAGAGAATCTTCTCCTTCCAAAGAGGAGAGCCGCTCCACAGGCAGACAATGCACTTCGTGTCCAGCCACCACCCACGTGTCAGAGGCGGCTCAGGGGTTGCTCTGATGTTGAATGAGGTCCAGTGATGCCTCTGGACTGGGACAGGGTAGGAAGAAGGGCCGAATGGTTTACTTTTGACGGTGAGAATGGGACAGGACCGCGGACGGTGTTTCGTGCCGTTGTGCGTGGACTGCTAACAGGACAGCTTAAGGTGAATGCTCATCTTTCCTTCTCTCTGGGAATGTTATCAAAAGGATCTCCTTGGCCGAGTTCCGTGGTGGAGAAAGGCCAGCGTCGGCGGGAATGCCAGAGCACCTAGATTCCTGCTTTGCTGTTGGTACCACAGACTCAAGGGGAATGCATCTTCCTGGAGAGAGAAGTTACTGAGCATCTGAAGGGGTGGGGAAGGAGGCAGCAGAAGAAAAAGAAAACGTTCCTGGACTGCTCCATGTCCCGGGCGCCTGGGTGATCTCTCCACTGGCACAAAATAAAAAAGTATGGGGGCGAGGTCTAGGGCGCTTGTGCTGACAGATGGAAGATGATGGACAATGTGCAACAGAAGATCAGAAAATCAAGAGAATGTGGCTGCTCGCTGGAGATCCAGGGCAGGCCGAAGACTCAGAAGCAGAGTTCTGTCTTCTCCTGGCTGTGGAAACCAAGCTGAGTCCGCTGGTGGGGGCATCCTCAGCTAAAAGCAGCAAAGTGAGCAAGAGTGAGTGCCTGCCCTCCTCCCATCCCCTTCCAGCCTCACACACCAGAATTACA
Source organism: Nesogale talazaci (assembly GCA_004026705.1). Lineage (NCBI taxonomy): Eukaryota > Metazoa > Chordata > Mammalia > Afrosoricida > Tenrecidae > Nesogale > Nesogale talazaci. Next base: position 6,593 of record PVJH01010895.1, read on the forward strand.
GTCCGGAGAGTACCAGGAGGGGAGCTGACCGCAATGGATGACGGTATAAGTCCACTCAAGGGAGGTGCTAGTCTGGGGAGACAAGAGAAACAAATCCACAGAAACTCATATGTATAAGAGAGAGCTTTATTTTTTTTTTGGCATCACTGACCTCTGGTGGTCATGGGAGCTACCCAGCACTGCTCCTAAGAGCCGCCGCTGGATTTGAACCACCAAGCCCGTGGGCCGCAGTCCCACAATCAACCACTTACGCCACCGGGGCTCAGCCAAGAGAGAGCTTTATATATAGGTTAAGTGCATATCAAGAAAACATCCCAACCCAGTACTGCCCAAGCCCACAAGTCCAACATTAACCCTTACGTCCGACACCAATCCACTAAGTCCTTCTCAATCTCACAAAACACACACAATGACACGGACAGCAGGAGGAAAGCTGAATCGATGAACATGTAAACATCTCAGCACTGGCAGGGATCTCCACAAAGTGTCTCTCTCACCCAGGACTGCATAGGGGTAGATCCATGTGGCTTCTCTTCAGGGATGTCTTGCAGGAAGCAAGTCTTGTCAGCTGAAGCAGGGAACTGGCTACAGCAGCTGCACCCTGGTCCAACCATCAGAAAGCAAGAGACCTAAGAACTAGAAAGGAGAGGCTCACGTATCTCTCTCCACCCTCCCCACATGTGTTTATCAGCCAGGTTGGCACAATAAACTCTAACTATCTCAATGGTGGTGAAAGGAGACAGTGGATGGAGTAAGATATGGCAAAAACAAATAAATCAATAAAGGTCTCTGGGGGGTTGAGAGATAAAGGGGACCTGATATCAAAGAGGGCAAGAAGGCAGTGTTTTGAAACAGTGTGGCAGCAATGGTACAATACTGCTTGATGGGACTGAACTATGAAAAGTGATGATATTGCTAAGAGTTTCCAGTAAAAAAATTTTAAATAATGATAAAATTTTTTAATAAGCCCCCCACCCCAGCCTCCTCCCCCAGACACACACAAAAGTACCATATATACTTGTGTATAAAACAAGTTTTTCAGCACATTTTTGAATGCAGTTTTTGTGGTAAAATTTGTGATATTCAGGTCGGCTGATATCCGTGTATATATGGTAGTTCCTGAGGGAGACCTTAACTGATGACAAGGCATTGGTCAAGAGAGGGAAGGGCATATGCAAAAGCTGAGGGCTGAGAACAGACTGGCCTATGGGGAGAAAGGGAATGGGAAAGGGGAGCTCAGCACTTCAGAATGGCAGTGTCAGTCCGGGTAAACTAGAGAAACAAACTCATAGACACCCATATGGATATAAGGGAAAGGTTTATATACAAGAGGAATGCAACACTGAGAAAGCATCCCAACACAGTCTAGCCAAAAGTCTTAAGTCCGATATTAGCCCATATGCCCCAGTCTAAAAGTCTAAAGTCTAAAAGTCTCCTTCAGACTCACGAAGTCACAGATCAGTGGGTGCAGAGTCCATGGCTCCTCGTTTCCAAGGCTCAGGGTCCATCAACAGCATGCAGTGGTGGCAGAAGCAACTCAGCGCTGGCAAGGGTCTCCACATGGCTTCTCCAGCTTCAGAGGTCTGATTCCATCAAGGTAAAGCCGAGTAGCTTCTCCTCCGGCTCCTCCAGCTCCTGGGATGCTGCCACCTTGTCTTGTCTATAGTTTGTTGTCTCTGAGACTAACTCCCAACAACTGGGGAGATAGCTTCTCATCTCCACGAGGAAAATACCGCGAGAGTTCCCAGATGTATCAGGAGAAAGCCATGCCCACACAGAGGCCTCATTGGCTACTCAATGGCTCTCTCCAGATTAACAGGCTAGACTCTACCCCTACATCTCAATCAGGAAATTAACAGAAGCACATGACCGCCACAATGGCTGATGCTACAGGTCCCTGTTGAGGATGCGAGACCTTGGGACTCACCTCAGGAATGTGCATCTGCACAAGTCTCTTGCTCCGATCACCAGGTACTCCTCATGCACACTAAAGTGTAAGGACTACTCAGCTGGATCCTAAAAGGGTTCTCGACTCTATGAAGCCACCGGTGTTTTGTTTGAAAGGCAATGAGGAACTGTGGGCAGATTTCAAGCTGGGTAAGAAGGGACCTGCATTTCAGAAAGAGTAGTGCAGAACAGTGCATTGCTTTGGGACAGAACCTCGTGTCCCCTCCAAGACACGTTGCCCCTCCAGTAGGGCAACACACTGTGACTTCCTGTGGGTTGAACATTAACTCGACCTAAAGTAATTGGGTCTTTGTCCTTGGTTCCAGATCGCTAACTCTACTCCCTGGAACTTCCTGGGTAATTGAGGTGCCCCGGCTATCTGTAAACCTCCAGATAACATCTGAGATGGATGCTAATGGGGCGGCTCAGGTGGGCACTGGTGAGACCAGCAGATGCGCCTCTGACCTCAGGGAAGGGAGGCTATTGAGATCAGAGCTTCTAGGTGTCCCCTGGTTGATGAAAAACATCAGAGCATAGGTAAGGGAACCTAGTCCCTATCTGGGATCCATATGGAAGTTCTGTGATGGGACCCTGCTCAGAAAGCTCCCTATGGGGCTCTTCATGTGTATTCACCTTTTCCTAGAACAGAACTATAATCCTAAAACGATGCTCTTCTGTTGTCATACAGCTCTGAGCACAATCCATACATATAGCCATTGTCCTCAAGCACATTTGTACATTTGTTGCCATCATCGCTTTCAAAACATTTCCTTCCTACTTGAGCCCTTGGTATCAGCTCCTCATAAGAGAGTGCTTTTCCTGACTTACTTCCAGGGAACGACTGAAGTGGAGGGAGCAGTGAGTGTCAGCAGGTCCCCAGGAGGAGTACTGAGCACCCTGAGGCGGGCGCCTGGGAGATGGTGGGAATTCCGAAATCTGCCACCAGCTGGCTAGGAGTGAGGGTGTCCTAGAGACACCCCCCACCCTTCCAAGCTGTGGCTGGAGTCTGAGGACTGTGCCCTTTGTGCAAACACCAGTCGAGTTCTTTCTGACCATTAACCTGCAAGGTGGCAATCTTGTCCCAGGGAAGAGTGAGTGAGTCGGAAAGTAGATCCCAACTTCCAGATGAGTCCCGGGGCAGGTGGTCTTGCTCTCAGGTTTGCAGGGACAACCAAGGCACTGACCTGGGCTTGCCTTTAATAGTTTCCTTGACAGCCACATGCCACCTAAAAGCTGGGTCCTGGTGGCTATGACGCAGGGGCCTCGTGGTCATGAGTCAGAACCCAACCACCAGGTAACCAGGTGCAGAGGCAGGCTGAAGACTTCTGTATTCTGCAACCGTGCGTGTATCCCAATCAGTACTTCCCCATCGTGATCCGGGGCTGATTATGCTCTTTGTCCCTGAATCCTACGTGAGAATTTCCAGGGCTGTGAGTCAGCAGGCTCCATTTCTGTCCCTGCACGACGTAAGTGGTTCAGATTTTCCTCCTTCCAACACGATTGTCTTTGTCTTGCCTTGCTGGTCAAAGCTTAACACAATAACCTATCTAGAGCAGCTGTTCTCAACCTGTGGGTCTCAACCCCTGGGAGGGGGTCAAACGACCCTTTTACAAGGGTTGCCTAATACATCCTGCATATCAGCTATTTACATTACGATTCCTAACAGCAGTAGTAAAATTCCAGTTATGAAGTAGCAACGAAAATTACTTTATGGTTGGGGGTCTCTTGAGAACTGTGGCAGCATTACGGAAGGTTGAGAACCACTGATGTAGTGTTTCCAGTTGAGGGTCTTTTTCTCTTTAAACACCTTTTCACTTGTGAGGTGTGGGTGGCTAGGGGCAGGAACAAGGGCTACATGTGCAGCTGGTGTTGGAACAGAAGTGACACCGATCCTTACAACCCCGTCACTACCACCACCCTGCCACCGTTAGCATCAAGCACTAGGTAACTGAACGCAAACTCATGTGTTTCACAGGCCATGCTTTCCCATTCACATCCAGGTGCTAGGTGTAAACCAGCTAGAGGTGTCAAGTCTGGACAGCAGAGGCCGAGTGGGAGTGATCAAAGGCTACCACACAGCCCACTGGCGTGCTGGCCGAAAGGTCTCTGCTGGGTGCGGCCCCCTCCCTTGCTAGCAAATATGAACACTGTTCAGTTAGACACAGAGGGGGATAGAAGGTCTTTGGAGGCCAGGTTGAGCCCTCTCTTTTGTGCTTAGTGTTTGTGCTCCCTGATCCTCCCCCTCCGAGAGGAAGAGGTGAGGGGCTATGAACATGTGGAGCTTTCCCAGGTGGAGTCGGGGGACATAGCCTGAAAAAGGGTTGCAACGATCCCACAGAAAGTCTTCGTGAACACCGGCTCCCTATTGGACTCCCAGAATCCATGAACTGACGCCTCCACATTCACACTGTCAAGCACCAGCTGTGGCGCCCCATCAGCTACACCCTCTGTAGTCCTTAGTCCTGACTAGAGCCTCTGGAAATAGGTTCTATGAGCCCCATTGCATCGGGAAGAAAAGTGCAGGGTAGAGGGAAGAAGTACCCTTTCCAAGGTCACACAGTCTGTACAAGAATGAGCCAACATGCAAACTCACATCTGTCTGACTCCGGACCTCACCTACCATGTCCTGTCCTGCACCAAATAAACTCATAGGGTTCCTGGTGGGAATTCCACATTTACGTGAGTATTCGAGAAGCCAGGGTGGCCCAGTGAGTCAGGGCTTGGCTGCCAGCCACGAAAGCCGCTCCATGGGAGAAAGGCAGGGCAGGCTGCTCCTGTCCCAATGACTGGCCACTCAGGGTCAGCCCGACTCTCCCGGAGGACGGCTAGGAATCGGTTGCCTGGCCTTTGCAGCGAGTTGGGCTGTGGCATATCCGCACCCCCACATTGTCAATCTGGAGTCAGGAGAGCTACGGTAACCCGTGTGCCCGAGGTCACAGCACAGGGGGGCCTGAGTTTGAGACCAGCCAACTGCTCCTTTGGAAGCCTGGGGCTGCTATGAGGGGCAGGGGAGCTGCTCTGGGCCCCAAAGCACTTGACTAGAGGCTCTGACGGGAACGAAGCACTTCTGGGGGAGGGTTCGAGACCAGCCACAACCGTGGCTCAGACCTGTCCCCTTCTGTCTTCCTGGGTGGTGCCTCGACGGAGCCTGAAAAGCCATGTGAGCACCTGAGGCTTGCTGCCTCTGGTTCTAAGGCCAACGCTGGGACGCATGGGCTGAGCCAGACCAGGGACCCCAGGCACTTGACGGGAGCAGCTGGCTCTCCACCTGGGAGCTTTGTCCAGGGCGAGAGCCGTGTGATGAAACACCTATGGACTTTCCTCCTCCGTGCCTGACCTCATCTGCCTCCCCCGAGGTGGCTGTCATCACTTTAAACCCCAGACTGTGAAAATGGGAATCGCAAGGGGGAAAGTGAAACCAGAGAAACTGGATCGTCATCGGTCCTGGTGGAGAGAAGAAAAGCATCCCTCAGACGCAGAGAATAGGGTACCTGTGTCTCCCTAGTGCCAAGAAAAGACAAAAAAGACAGGCCAAACTCCTTCCAGCAGGTCTTCAAAGTCTTACTGGGACCTGGACCCTCAGGTCTCAGGTCTCAGCCCTCAGTCACAGCACAAGGGGAAGAGTCCGCCCGCCTGCCCGTGCAGCGGCTGAAATTCCACCCCAGCGTCCAGATCCAATATCACCCTCCAGGGCACTGAGGGCGCAGCTGTGTCTACTCCTTCACGTTGCCCACAAGGGCCAGTCGCATGAAGGGGCTTGCTCCACGTCACATGGTGAGGCAGCAGTCTAGAAACCAGTCCAGCGCCAACAAGCTTGTGTCCTCGAAGGTCCAGGCACCTCACGCTCTCTGGGGCTCATCTTCTCAAAAGTCCGAGCTGTCCGTCTGTGCACACACGCCTGATGGATTGCCCCAGGAGAGCTATAACCATGCAGTCCCCACCTGATCGCTCCCCCTGCACACAGTAGGCCTTCACCATTCATTCAACCAACGAAACACCAGAGCACCCCCCACCTCCCCACCTCCTGCAGTCTTGTCTTCCCACAAGGAGCCCTGGTCACCACCCAAGTGCCAGGCCTGAGCCCAGCTTACACCCTCACCTGTTCGAGCACTGTGGGCTCCGGACAGCCCTCCTTTCTGCTCCAGTCTCATTCCCACCGCTCCAGAGCACCTACAAGCTCTGCCTCCCCTCTGCGCCTGTGTCTGTGGGGTCCCTCCCCATCCCAAGTCCCGCGCATGGTTAACATGACTCAGTCTGCACGACTCAGAAAAAATGGTCCTGTCCACCTCACGACTCTCAAGGAAGCATCTTGGGCATCACTCCTCTGTGGTTCTCCACACAGCCTATTGGTTTCTGCACCTGTCCCTGTCCCTGTCCGCCACTAGACCACAACCCAGGGCAGGAGCTGGGTTTGCCTCTCAAATACCCGGCACGGTGCTTCAGCTAGAGCTGAAACACCTCATGAGCTGTCATCTTTATAGAAGCTGGTAAACAGTCCTGCGGCTGGGTGGGATCAAAGCACCAACCGTTAGATCCATGACAGTGCAAACCGCTGGAGTGGAGCCATCGAGGGCCCATGCAAACACACTACATGAAACTGAGCAGGTTTCACGCATCCATCTACTGCAGCATCTGACAACATTCAGGCCCTGCATATGTGTCAGCTTAGGAGGGGGCTGCAGGAAGTTCTGAAAAAGAGGGTACTGAAAGATAATGGAACTTTCCCATCAACTTTTGAAACCCCCTTGGTAGGGTAAGTAGAGACAGGGGGATATGGCCACAGGCCCCAGCAAAAAGCTCACATCCAGCGTCTTTAAATACCGAGCTCCAGATGCAGCGTGGCCTTGGGCCCTGCCTGACACTGGCCACTTCTGGAAACTTCCCGAGAGGCTTGCTGATCTCACTGATGAGGCCAGGGCCCGCGGGGCATGGCAGATCTGCACAGGGATCCAGGCCTGCGGTAGAGGAGGCTATTTCAGACAGAGCTGGTGACAAAGGGAGGTTGCCACTGGAGAGCTTGCCCCAGAGTCTCACAGGCACCAGAAGACACTACATGCAAGATTGAGGGACAAGAGGTTGTCAACACACAGCCAGAACGAAGCCAAGAGATGCACAGAATTCCCAGTGTGAGACCCACCCTGTGGGCAAGGAGGGACAAGAAACCCAGATAAGGAGGCCAACAGTTAAAACAGAGAGCACTGATAACTGCCTAGAGCAGTCTACAGGACTTGGGGGGGAGGGGGGGAGGGCAGAGATAGGATAAAGGAGGGGAAAGTTTCACAGAGGAAGCAGAATTCGAAGAACTGATGAGATTCCAAGAAGATCAGTGATTGACGGTTTCCAGGAAAACAGCCTATACACGAACCTGAGCTGGTGTGGAGGCTGATGGTCAGCCTATGCTGGGTCTGCCGCATCCCATTACATTACCAAGTCACTAACCGCTGGAGCCTCACCCAACAAGCTAAAGAAATGACTCAGCCAACTAGGTAAACTGAGGAGCACTCATAAAAGAGGGACCAATCAGAAGAGTCACTAAGCCACCGGAGTTGGCCTATCCTTCTGGACTTCTCTGCCCTCCACACCGCCCTGGGCAGGTAGGGCTGACCCCCACCCCCCCTTCCTCCTCCTCAGGTCATGGCACCACCACCGCTAGGGTTCTACCACCACCAGGTACTCAGCATGGCCTGGCAGCAGCTCCTCTGCACCCCTCCCCTCCAGCCTCACTCTGGGGACCAGGCCACCAAAGTCAAGTTCTCCTTCCTGTCCTTCAGAGCCTCCACTCCGCCCTCTTCTGCCCTGTCCTCCTCACCTCCACAAGGACAGCCTCTTGCCTGCCACCTCCACGATCCAGGTGCAGCGATTTACCAGGCCTATTTTATAAAACCAGATGAGCAAATCTTGCCACACTGACCTGCTTGAAAACTTTCAAGATTCCCTTTGTTTCCTGTTTTCTTTTGACTGGCGCCACTGCCCCAACTCTTCAGCATGTCCTCCCAGACACTGCACCCACCACCTGAGCAAAGCCACCGCTGCCGCCATTCTCAATCCCTCAACCTCCTTTCTGCTTCTGGGCTGAGGCCTCGGCCGAATGCAGGGCACGCTCTCCTTCAAGCCAAGCCCTACTGCCGTGTGGCCTGTGCCTAATCTCGCTTGGTCCCGGCACGATCCGGCTGTTGGCCGCTTCTGAGGGCTCAGTCCACATACTAGCTCCCAGGTGATCTCTGTATCCTCTCAACCAGAGTGACCAGCCGTCCCTGTGGACACTGCGGTCCTGGTGTACTTGCTAAGTGCACCCCATGGACTCTCAAGGGACACAGTCGTGGGCCAGGTGTCTGCCTCAGTGAAGCAGGAAAAAAACACCACTGCGGTGGCTTTCACAAGCCGAAATGTATGTTCTGAGGCCAGACGGGGAATTCAGCGTGCCCGCTCGAGGGTAGGCTTTCTCTCTCTGCCAGCTGTCTCTTCTGAGCTATAGCTGCTGGGCCATCTTCCTCCCCCCATCTTAACTGTGCTCACCTAAACTCAGGCCTCGAGAGCATGAGCCAACACAGACCCTTCCCAAATGGCACAGGAACTGCAAGAATCAAGGATGGGTTGCCAACACACAACTCAATCCACACCTAAAGCTTGACCCAGAGACTGCCTACTCATCGTCCAGTGTGTCTCAGGCTAGCCATTCCACAAGGGCAAGAACTCTCTCTCGCTGGAGTGTACGTTTCTAGCACCTAAACACGGGTCTGCACCTGCTGTGCTCAGTAAACACCTGTGGTCTGAAAGAAGGACTCTGATTCCAAAATTTGTGCAAAGCAATTTTCTCTAGACTTCCAGAAGGGAAATTTTCTAAAGCAGAATTTTCTAAAGCAAGGCCCAAAAAGCAAGCCTTCTTTCCCTGACCTAGTGCTCTTCAAATTTTCCATCTGATATGATTGTATTTATTTAGTTGTTGCAGATGAGATACCCACATCAATTCAACAGTTCCTCCATGTACCACTTAGTGTCCCTGATTATATTTCTTGGGTTGTGGAACAATTCTCACCCTCCTTTTCTGAACTGTTCTTCCCCCATTTACCTCATTACTCCCTAAAGTTCCTATCTATTCCTTGACGTTGCTGCTGCCAATTTGAAAGGGCACCTGGTGGCATAATGAGTTAGGAATTAGGTTGCTGACTACAAGGTCCGTAGTTCAAACCCACTGGCCATTCCTGTAAAGACTGACCACCTCTGAGAGTCACAGGGGGCAGTTCTACTCTGCCCTGTAGGCTGCCACCTGTCAGAATCAATGCAATGGCAGTGACATTGGTGTGGATTTCAGGGGAGTCCCATACAAATATGACAAGGCTTCACTGAACAACTGCTTGGTAAGCCTTCAGGGAGCATCTTTAGGTTACGGCTTAAATATGATCTCCGAGCAATCGTTTCAGGGGTTTGCTCAGTTTCCATGGCCCAAGGAAGTCTGAAGCCCATCAAAATGGGATTCCTCTGTGCAACCTGTGATCCAAGTGTTCAGGAATGGTAGCTGGACACTAAGCAGTCCTCCTGGTTGCATAGCAAAGGAGGCAGCTGCTCTTGGGGGAAAACAGCCTCCCATCTCATATCCTCCTCATATTCTTGCCGCCTTCCTCCGCTGGGTTTCCCTACAAATAAAGACTGCCTGCAGCTTTTAAGACCCCAGGCTCTGGCTATACACAGAACAGAGGCACTAAACATATTATTAAGCCAATTAACTGGGGTGTCCCATGAAACCATGGCCCTAAATCCCCAATCCAAGAGACCAAATCCCCTGAGGTGTTTGACTGTACATGAGTAAGCTTTGCTGCTGCTTTCTTATTTTCTTAAGTCATTGTTCTTAAAGCAACTTTTGCCAGTTCTGCTTTTCACAAGTATTCAACCGAGAGATGGCAAGCACCATAAACTCTTAACCTTTTATTCAATGCAACTTTTCTCCCTTCACTACTCTCTTGTCTCCTCCTGCCTCTCCTGGTACTCGCTAATAACCTGTCTTTCAATATTTGCCTTTTCCTTTTACGAGGACAGGTCAAAAACGGTTACTTTTAGTCTTTCGGCTCATTTTATTCCAACCGAGAGGTACTCGAATGTATCTCTCAAATCAACCGATGGCCGCGGGCACCTTCTCTCAGTAATCCATTTGTCTTCATCTCCTCTGGGCACCTTCCAAAAATGGTCCATTCAAAACAGTGGCTTCGGAGGAAGATCCACTGGGCCAATTAAATGCAAGGCATAGAGGTCATCTTTTATTGTAAATGCTTATTAGGATTCCGAAGGTATCATCTTGATAGAATTTCTTGAAGTACACAGGGCAGTCAAGGAAGATAAGGAAGGGTTTTTAATATTGATTACACTGGTGATATAAAGGCCAGGAAGTGGCACTCGTGGATGTTTCTTCCATCACAGCAATGTAACTGCTCATTCTTTGCAGAGCTGTCCTATGAGGAACTCATGGTTTCTTTTCCCCAAAAACTCAAAAGAAAATTTTAAAAGAACACGATTGGAGTCTCATGACAATTCTCAACCTGCCATTCTGATGTGGTATAAGTTAAAGAGCACAGAATTTTGGGGGGAAGGGTTAGAGAGATGAAAACTCGTGTTCAGAAGGGCATGGACGCAAGATGTGCCAAGAAACAATAGCTTCACATTTTAATTGCTGTTCGGTAAAGGTTTCTATGATCTTGGAACCATACTTTTGACCTGCCCTCATAGTTTAGTTATTAGATTCCTGTTGGATATGCAGCACCCAAAGATATCCTCCCACCCAGTCAGTAGCTATCATTTCGCCTTTTCTGGTAGTCTTTTTATGAAAATGTTTTTCAATTTTTGTGAGCTGTTTATTTAGTCTTTTGCTGTTTATGTTTTTCTATTATCTATTCTATAAGTTATTATTGAAAGCTAGCCCACCAGCATTGCCCCTGCTTTTTTTTTTTTAACTTTTTTTGCTTTTGTTTTGTTTTGGGGGGGGCATCACTGCCCTATGGTGGTGGGAGTAGGAGGCCCAGCCTTGCTGCTGGATTTGAACCTCCAACCCAGTGGGCCGCAGTCGCACGCACAAGCACTATGCCACCAGGGCTCAGCACCCCCTGCTTTTTCTCTAACGAAGTCTATGGGTTGGTTTTACACATTCAGATCCTTTTTCATTTTCTTTGTACGTATGGTGTGTGACCTCGATCTTGTCTCATGTGCCTGTATGTGGAAATTCAATTTCACCAGGGACTTCCATGCCTGTTGAATGAACTTAGCGCCCTTGTTTGAACTCAGCTGAACAGAGATGTGGAGGTTGATTTGGGGGCTCTCAATCTGTCCCATTGGCCTGTTGTGTAATTATACCTAATGCCAGGTTGTTTTGAATCCTATAGTATAGATTGTTTTTCTCTTTCAGTGCTGCTTAAGCTACATGTGGGACCTCTTGCCATTCCAAGCACAGTTTACAATTGTTTTCTAATTATTTCTGTAAAATGACTGCTGGAGTTTTCGTTGAGATCACATTGTATCTATCAATCACTTCAGGTAGTAGTGACATGTTAACAAGAGTAAGTCCCCAACTTTTTCTTCCTTATCCACAAACCCCTACCTTCCACCAGGAGATTTTTCTGGAGTCCCAAGGTGGTACAAATGGTTAACACGCTTGGATGCCAGCCAAAGGTTGATAGTTCGAGCCCATCATCAAGAGGTACCTCAGAAGAAGGACCTGACAATCAAAGGTTCTACGCGCACACACACACGTTGCCCTACACACACATACACACACACACACACACACACACAATCACCAGGAATTAAAATCAATGCCACAACATCTGGTTCAATCAATCTTTTCTTAAAATAGCCAAAGCTCTTATACCAAGGGCTCAAATAGAAAATATTTTGGAAATGATGGTGGCAACATTTGTACAAATGTGCTTGATACGAATGGAAATTATGACTGCTGTAAGCGCCCCCAATAAGATGATTTTTTAAAAGAGCTATGAGCCCCCAATAAAATGATTTTTTAAATATTCATAGCTGTCATTTCTTCATCAAACGTTAAAAAATGGGGCAAAAAGTCTTTCCTTAAGGTATAAGTAGTAAAAATAACTTTTGTTTTACATGAATAGTTACTTTTAATTAACCTAGCTGCTCTTCATTCACTGATACTGTTAGTATCTTCTCTTTTCAGCCCTAGACATAATTATTAGCAGGTTAAATAAATTAAGTAGGAGAAAGGAATAAAATACAAACTATTCATATTACAAAGTCCAAACTGCACACAAAAGCCCCGAGGCTCATGTAAAAGCAATACTCACAAGACAGCCAATGGGAGGCAGCCCACGAGGATGGGAAGATTGCCAAAGAAGATATGACTTCAAGGTCAAGTGGCATCATGAAAATCTCCTCCAATTTCAAATTCTCAAGGAATCCAGAATTTGTGGAGCCACAGAGGCTGGATATAAGCCAAATGCATTGCTCCGAGATCACCTTTAAATCTTCACTGACTGGATGGCTTCTTAAAACCAAACAAGAGTTCAGCTTAACTAGTAAAAAATGTCATCTTGACCATATGCTCTTTTGAGATCCATCTAAACTCAAAGGATTAAACAGGAAACAGAGGGGGTTGTGTGGTAATGAGAGGGGAGGATCAGCTCGAATACAACAAAGTTTGGGATGGTGGCACAACAGGAAGACCATCGTCAGTGTCACTGTATTGTACGTGGAGAACCTGTGGAGTTGGTGTATGTGTGAGCCGCTGTGCATACAATTCTCTCAAGAAAAAGTAAAAATATAGGGGCTGAGCCCCAGTGGCGTAGTGGTTGTGCGAGGGACTGCGGCCCGCTGGGATGGAGGTTCAATTCCAGCTGAGGCTCCATAGGAGCAAAGGCTGGACCTCCTACTCCCACCACCAGAGGGCAGTGATGTCCCCAAAAAAAAAAAAAAAAACCAAAACAACAAGTAAAAATATATATAAACTAAATTCTTAAAAGAAAGAGTCCTCCAATCACAGGCATCTATTTACGAGGGTTTGCAGAACTAACCTTATAACCACATGGTGTGTGCCTTCTGTGAATCAATGTCAAGGTTCGTGTAATGCCCAAGAAAACCCACAGAGTGAAAAAAAATCAGTCAAGAAAGAAAGAAAGAAAAAAGAAAACCCACAGAATGGCGTTAGATGCTAAGAAAAGATTCTCATGATTTCACTTTGGAGGATCACAGACCACAATAAATCTAAGATTGTTTTGTCCCTCCCCCAAAGAACCACTTTTTGCTGCCACTAGAAAGTGTAAACCGGGCTGAGCCCCGGTGGCGTAGTGGTTGTGCGCGGGACTGCGGCCCACTGGGACGGAGGTTCAATTCCAGCAGTGGGGCTGGGCCTCCTACTCCCACCACCGGAGAGCAGTGATGCCCCCCCCCAAAAAAAAAAAAAAAGTGTAAACCGTAACCATAGGCATCAGCTTTCACGAATGCATGCCACACCCCTGAGAAGAAAAAGAAACGGTTTACCTGGCAAATCCCACCCCATCACTGCTTTGGGAACTCCCCGACTGATTCTTCTCTTGGGCCTTGTTGAAAGAAAAGGGATTCCCCACTCCTCAGCCCTCCACCCACAGCGGATAGCCTTCCTTTAAACAAACAAGGCGTTGGGAGCTGGAAGAACAGACGCATACAGGCACCCAGCCCCAACTCCTCCTCTGTCAGATGAGGAAACTGAAGGTGCCTCAGAGGCTGAGAGACTTGCTCAATCACAGTCACAGTCTCAGAAGAGGATCTTGTCTGGCTAGTCCACTGTGGTATCCCCAGGCTAGGCCAGGGCTTGGGTTATGAAGCCAGTCAGACATATGCACACATACATCAATGAATGAATGAATGAACGAACGAACGAACGGCTATGAGGCAAGCCAGTGACAGAGCTGAACGCCTGTTCATTCAGTCCCAGCTGCCTGCTTTCCCATACCACCACTTGGACCTCCCTCTTCTGTCCTCCCCAATACTATCACGCAGTGGCCACAAAGACTACCAAACACTCAAAGGTTTGAATTGCTTCCCAATGGAAAGAAGTCATTCTTCTTTCACACCCTGAATAGAAATGAAGACAGCGCCTTGTGCAATCCTGGGTGGAGCCCTTCAGGCCGTGTTAGAGATGTGGGCCACATAAATCAAGAACATTCAGTCGCCCTTGCACTATTTCTCACTTGCTCATCTCAGGGGTCATATCTTCTTGCCCAGAAAAAGTTTAGCAAGCCCAAACTATGGCTTTCTAACACACTCCCTGGATTAGAGCACAGTAGGGCTATTTCCATGAGTCAAAACTAGATTGGGCGTGAACAAAATATTCCTTTTTTGCTTTGTTTGCTAAGGACTAGTTTAGTTCCTAAGCTATCATGGGAACCTAATACTTATTGAATAAATAAAGACAAGACATGACAAGTATATGGAACCCTGGTGGCACAGCGGTTACTCGTCGGGCTGCAATACAAATGGTGGACAGTTCAAAAGCTCCAGCAGCTCCTCAAGAGAAAGACTTTTTACTCCCGTACACAGTTTGGGCAACCCACAGGGCATCGCCATGCGTCAGCACTGACTCACTGACAGTGAGTTTGGTTTTTAGGAAGCATATAAAATTGTGACAGGCAGACTAGTTCAAAAGTGGATCCACTTGCTAGGTACTCCGTTTCACTTCCTCATTTATGGCAGAATCACAGTCACAGTGCATGGCTCTACTGAGGAAAGCGAAACTATCATTCTGAGACCAGCCCTACGGTCGCCAGCCCTGAATACCAAGTACATGGGCATTAAATTAAGCCAAGTACTTAACACTGGTTGCCAACTGCCAGATTCAGAGTTACTGTGATCTCACGTGTTGAGAGATACACAGTTTCACGGGGTTTAATCTAGGCTGTAATCTTTACAAAACCAGATTGTGGGGCCTTTCTTCCTTCACCCCGCTCGAGTCTATGCCACCTGGGGGCCTTTAATAGAGTGACCTGTTGCCTTCACGTGCAATCTTACTCAAAGCGACCTATGGGAAAGTGCGGGGCTGCCGCACATGCCTGTGAATCTGGAGGGGGGGCGATACCACATCGTTCTCCCTCAGAGCAGGGGATGGGTTTGAACTGCCAACCGTGATGTCAGCAGCCCAATGCTGAACCCGATTTCAATAAACAACAAGGAACCCTGGTGGTGAGCCTCGGAGACCCCATGCCGGGCCCCTGTGAGTCCGATAGCCTTGGGGTTGCTTGAGCGGAAGGAGGCATCAATGCTTTGGAAGGGAGTGATGGTGTTACCACCGCCTGGATGGCAGAAGAGAACTCCACCAAGCCAGAAGGAGGGCTGGCTCCAGGTCACAGCCCAAGAGAGCCTAAGGTCATAAGGCAAGGTGGTCACCGATGAAAACAGGGACGAATGGACCGTTCCGTCGTTCCCCTATGCGGGTCAATGAGAAACGGCTGAACCAATGAGGCGGCTGAACCGGCTCTAAACCATGACTCGGTGGGTCTGCGGTTGGGGTTCCTTCTTCGCAAGCGGCAGACTGCAAATGCCGGGTGCGGCCTCTTAGAGGGGCTGGTGGGTGTGGGGTTGGTTCTTATTCTGCCGTCCACATTGGAAACCTCGGGTCTATCCATCTTCGGGAGCTCCCGCTCACTAAGCGACGGGCAGCGATCTAAAGCCCCCTCCCCTATGGCACCCTGCGCTGCACAGACCCGGCAGGCAAAGTCCCACTTCGGGGGACCCGCAGCAGCCCTGGGCGCCCGGGCAGGTGGCGGGTGTGCGGCAGTAAAGCAACAGGTCTTGCCCGCGCGCCGCAGCAGGAGGAAGTGGCTCGGCGCCGGCCGTGAGGACGGCGGGGGCTGGAGTCGGTCTCTCAAACCACGCGGCCCCTCCAAGTGTCCCACCCTGCGGGTGGGGAAGCACCGCCGCTTCCTGGGTTCTGGTCCCCAGACTCAGCTCCCCGCCCCGGGGCGTCTGGGAGCATCCAGAGGGAGGGCTCCGACGGGCCGGGGCG
The DNA here is from genome assembly GCA_004026705.1 of Nesogale talazaci. NCBI lineage: Eukaryota > Metazoa > Chordata > Mammalia > Afrosoricida > Tenrecidae > Nesogale > Nesogale talazaci. The sequence continues at coordinate 22,527 of PVJH01010895.1, forward strand.
TCCACGGAGCGGGGAGCTCGGACTTTGGGCAGGTCCGGGATCCCGCCCAGGGCGCCCCTCCCTCCGCCTCGGACGCGGTCCCCGCCGAGCCCGGCTCCCTCGGCGGATCGGCCTCGGCTCCGACCCCCGCCGAGCCGCCGGGTCTCCCTGCCCAGGACCCGGGGGCAGGACCCCCCCCGCCCGGCGCGCGCATCCCTCCCCGGCCCCGGCCCGAACTCTCGGGAGCACGGCGGCGCCCCCGCCGGTCCGTACCTCGTCCGCCTCCAGCTCCGCGCCGTTGCCGACGAGCGCCATGTTCCTCCTCGGGCAGCTGCCGCGAAATGCCCGGCAGGGAGCTCCGGGCCGACTGCGCTCCTCGGCTCGGCCCCGCGCGAGGGAGGGAAGGAGGCGGCGGCCCCGGGCTCCCGCCGGGGCCCAGGCGGGGCCCGCACGCAGCGACGCGGGCGCTTTCCCCGCCCCCGGCGCCGTGGTCCGGCGAGGCTTCCATTTCCCCAGCGGGCGCCGGTCCGTCCGCCCGCCGCCAGCCCCGCCCCGCAGGTGAAGCCCCGCCCCACTCGGGCGCCGCCAACCCGCGTGCCAGGGGCTTCCCCGCACCTCGGGAAGGAGCCGGAGGGGTCCCGACCTGGTGGACTAAGTGAAAGATGAGGGCTCCCCTGCAAGGAAGACACCACGAGGCTGACGAGTGCAAGGTCAAAGTAGCCTCCTGATCTTTGGACCGGCGCCAGTCTCCTGCCCTTGCCAGGTGGACCCAATACTGTGCAGATGGCGAAGCCAGAGGACCGGGTCACCAAGTCACAGACATACACCACCTGCCTGTCGGGGTGTGCCTGGATGGTCTTTCAGATACAGGGCAGCTGGGTTTCCTCTTCGGTATGTTTGAAAAATGAGATCGAACCGAAAGAAAAGTAGCTGCCGAGGCTGCATTGCTACACAAGGAAACACCTCCTTGGTTTGGAAGTTGCGAGTAATGGTTTCCTGCCACATCCCAGTGGAGGGATCTAATTTACATGTGGAGTGCTCTCGTCCCACCTCCTAGTTCGCTGCTTAGTGCTCGAAGGTCTGAAAAGCTGGCCAGCAACTACCCAAGTTCTCTGCCTGAAACAGCAGAGGAAGGAGGAGAGCCAGGAAAGCTGCCGCCAAGTCCATTCTTTTTGTTGTGTTTTTTTTTAATACCTTGTACATTTATTTAATAAGTATTGGCCTAACCAAAACTAGTCTTCCTCTCCCCCCTCACGTATTTATAGTCTCTTTATATATTTTTGTTTTGCTGCAATGTAACTGTGTGGATTTTTTTTTATTAAATACTTTTATTGGGGGCTCTTACAACTGTTTTTTTAAGTTATAAGTAAATTTTATTGGGCACTCTTACAGCTCTTTTTTGTTTTAATCCTTTTATTGAGGGCTCGTAAACTCCTCACAATCCCTACATCCATCCATTGTGTCAAGCACATTTGTACATTTGTTGCCATCATTGTTCTCAAAATATTTTCTTTCCACTGAGCCCTTGGCATCAGCTGCTCATTTTCCCCCCTCTCTCCCCCATGCTCCCTCCTTCCTTCATGAACCCTTGATAGTTTATAAATTATTATAATTTTTTCATGTCTTCCACTGGCTAATGTCTCCCTTCACCCGCTTTTCTGTTGTCCATCCCCCTGGGAGGAGGTTGTATGTCGATCATTGTGATCAGTTCCCCCTTTCTACGCTTACCTTCCTCTTACTCTCCTGGTATCCCTATTCTCAATGTTGGCCCTGAGGAGTTTATCTGTCCTGCATTCCCTGTGTTTCCAGCTCTTATCTGTACCCAGATACATGCTTTTGTCTCGCCAAATTTATAAGGTAGAATTGGGGAAGGAGAAAGCATTAAAGAACTAGAGGAAAGTGGTGTTTCATCAGTACTGTAATGCACCCTGAATAGCTCATCTCTTCCTCGTGAACCTTCTGTAAGGCGATGTCCAGTTGTCTACAGATGAACTTTGATCTCCAGGCTGCACCCCCCTCTCCTTCATTTACCTTGATATGATTTTTGTTCTGAGTCTTTGATGCCTGACCTGAACCCATTGACAACTGCTGGTGTGCTCCTTCCATGTGGGTTTTGTTGCTTCTCAACTGGATAGCTGCTTGTTTATCTTCAAGTCGTTAAGACCCCAGATGCTTTATCTTTTGATAGTCGGCACCATCAGCTTTCTTCACCACATTTGCTTATGCACCCATTTTGTCTTCAGCAATCGTGCCAGGAAGATGAACAGCATGGACTGCCAGATTATTGGAAGAAAGTGTTCTTGCGTTGAGAGAGTACTTGGGTAGAGGCCCAGGGACAATCTGCTACCTTAATACTTAACATATAAATACAAGTACATAGATCTATTTCCCTATCCTTATATATAAATATATTTACATATGTACATGCCTGTATTTAGACTTCTATAAATGCCCTTTGACTCCTAGTTCTTTTCTCTACTTCCTTTTACTTTCCTCTTGTCCCACTCCCATGTTCAGCCTTCATTCGGGTTTCAATAATTCCTCACTGTTACACTGCCCTTGATTAAGCCCTACTAGGCATCCTATGCCCTTCTCTCCATCTATTTCAGTTCACCTGTTGTTCCCTTGTCCCTGGTTTGGTTGACACTTCCTTCCTGTCTCCCACCTCCCCTTCTCCCATGTCCCCCAGAACTGTCAGTCCTGCTGTTTTCTTTTCTGAATTGTTTATCCCACCTATCTTACCCAAATAGAAATGCAGAGATATTAATAAGCACAAAAGCAATGCAAAGCCAAACAGAACAACAAAGGAAGACAAAACCACCACCAACAACAAACACAAAGGAATAAATAACAAAAAGGAAAAGCCTATAAATATTTCCAGGTCTGTTGTTTGACCTTTAGGGGTGTTTTCCAGTCAAATCTGATAGGGTGCCACACTCTGTCCTCCAAGTCTATTTTTGATATTCCCCAGGGACTTCCTTGATTTTCTCCCTTTGCCACTCTGTTGAATGCCCTTAATGTTTCGCCCCGGTGTAATGGGGTCAGATCAGGCATAATTCTCACGCTGTGTCTCCAGTGTTGCCCCCGCTTCAGTGAGGAAAGTCTTACCTCATGGTGGGGCTGGCCCTATGGTCCACTCTCTGCATGGGCTGCTCTGAGCAGGAATATCGCCCTTGGTGGGCCAGGATGTGTTCCACTCACTCACCTTCCCTCTTCGCTTGCTTCTGTGTGCTCTGATGAGATGCGGCCCTCTCTCCAAGGTGTAGCCTCAGTGTTATCCTCAGAAGTGCATTCTGGGGCGGGGGTGGGGGCACCCACATAGTTGGAATTGGGTCCATCAAGTCAATTCTGACTCATAGTGACCCTATCGGTCAGAGTAGAACTTTTGCTCGGGGTTTCCAAGAGTTGAATCTTTACAGGAGTAGCTAGCTTCATCTTTCTCCCAAGATAGGTTCAAAACTCTGACCTTGTGATTAGCAGCCCAACGCATAGCCTAGTACACCACTGGCGCTCCTGAAATGGGAAGACGGGGTAGAGAATACAGAATTGCCTCCACACCAACTGCCGCCTTTGCTCTGAGACCAGAACTGGATGGTGCCCAGCTACCATTCCTGAACATTTTGATTAAAAAAAAAAATCCATTCCAAAAAACCCAGATCACAGAGGGGAGGGGTGTAGAATACAATTTTAAATTCTCAAGGACTTCAGCTGTTCTGGAGCCATTGAGAGTAGATGAACTCTGAAACGACTGTTCTGAGATCCTCTTTATATCTTAAACCAAAAACACCCCCTGGAGCCATCGTAAAGCTGGAACCACGAAAGGGTCTGCCTGGAGCATTGGACGCTGTGCAGAACTCTCTGTACCTGATCCAAAGGGGCCTGATAGCTGAGGGGGTTCCGGTTGGGCTGACCTGCACGGTCAGCTGTTTGAAATCACCAGTGGCTCCACTGAAGGGGAAAAGGGCTTTCTGCTCCTCTAAAGCCTTGGAAGCCCACAAGGAACAGTTCTACTCTTTGTTGTTTGTTTGTTTGTTTGTTGTTTTTTATTTTGTTTTGGGGCATCACTGTGCTCTGGTGGTGGGAGTAGGAGGCCCAGTCTTTGCTCCTGTGGAGCCACGGCTGGAATCGAACCTCCATCCCAATGGGCCGCCGTCCCGCGCACAGCCACCACGCCACCGGGGCTCAGCCCCAGTTCTACTCTTTTCAATAGGATTTCTGTGCGCCACACAGCAGTCCGCTTGGTTTGGTGTCTGAGATGTGGGAACAAGTTGATAAGAGCAATTCCCCAGGGAAAAATTACATAGGGGCCTTTAGTGATGTTTTGTTTTTAATTCATTTATTTTTTAATCATCTTGTGGGGACTCATACAACTCTTATCACAACCCATCCATACAATCACTGCACGCAAGGCACATTTGTTGCCATCATCATCCTCAAAATATTTTCTTTCTACGTAAGCCCTTCGTGTTAGCTCATTTTCCACCTCCCGCCAAGTTTGTTTTAATGTGGGAGGAAAAACTCAAAGGAAGGGTGAGAATGCCACTAAACGGTACCTGTGGACCGTTGTGGAATGTTGAATCAGTCAATGTTTTTCTGTGCATATTCTCAACAACAAAATACAACTTAGAAGAGAGAGAGAGACCAGGGATATTATACAACTTAGAACCCTTCTCCCAACCCTGCTCCCACCCTACATCAACCCCTTGATTTAAATTCAAACATCAGTATATAATCTTTGCTTAAAATATATTCTCTGTAAAGGTAGGGACAGATGCTATCTGCCTTTTTCAGGGCGGTTTCCAAGCACCTAACAAATTGCCTTATACCTAGTGGGCACTTAACAAATACCTGTTTACTGAATTTAGAAATTCATCCTTGTTTCTGACACACGAAATCATTGAAAAGCCACGTCTGTTGGATTTGTTGGCTTGTTTGGGGAGTGGCATGTTGGTCAGCTTCATTTCATACGCAATAAGAGTCACCAAGTGTAAGTGTGTAATTGAACAGACTTAGACAAATGAATATGAATATAATTCCTACCCTGATAGAGAACACCCCTGAAAGATTCATGTGCCCTTTGCCATGAATTACCTCCCCTGCCTAGTGGCAGACCCAGGAGATCAACAGGCCTTTCTTCTCAAGACCATCTGAGTAGATGTGAACTGTGGGCCTTTCCAGCCGGGGAGGGCTTGCGAGCCATTTGCATTAACCAGGGACTCCAGATGGGACCCAGAGACCATTAAGTCCCAACACCCGCCCCCTCAAGTTTTCATTCCTCCTCCCAACCGCCTTCTGTTTATGCTTCGCTCCATTTCCTGTCTGAGTTGAGATTCTACTCGGCTTACTCATGCCTCATTCCATTTGCTAAAAGCTCCCAGGCTCCTAAATTCATCTCACATCTTCCAGATCGTCACCACCATCTCCGTGTGGCTTCTTCCTCTCCATTATTTTGAAGAGAGCCAAACGAGGTTGATTTCAGTGAGGGATGTGAACATGTTCTTCAGGGATACATGCGGAAGCCGTGTTGGAAATTCACGGCACCAGATGCAAGCAGGACTCGGGTTCTGAGGGGCCAGCTCCAGCACGGGAATGAATCAGGGATTCTCACCACTTTGAACCAGACTCACAGGAACAAGGGCCTTCCGCCACTGGAACACCTAATAAAAATGACATTGCTCCTGGGTTCTTCCTGCATGTGGTGAGTTTTACATGATTGTAAATCATGACTACAGAACGTTTTTTTTCCCCCAAAGGACAATGAGAACAGATTTTTTTTTTTGTGGGCATCACTGCCTCTGGTGGTCATGGGCACTCCCCAGCCGCTGCTAGATTTGAACCGTCAAGCCTGCAGGCTGCAGTTCCGCACTCAACCACTTACGCCACCGGGGCTCAGCCCCAGATTCATTTTTAGAACGAAATTCCCCTGCTTGCTCTTTTCCTGCCAGTTTGCTGCTCTATGGCATTGCAATTGTCCGATGAATTTGCTTAAATATCCTGCTTTCCTGAAGGAGCTTCCATCGGGAGTAAGCAGAGCCCTGAATTAAGGAGCCCTCGAGCCCTGATGGTGTAGAAGGGATGCGTGGGGCTGCTAACCTCAAAGTCAGCAGTTTGAAACCACCAGGTGCTCTGAGGGAGAAAAACGAGGCTTTTCACTCCTGTAAAGAGTTACAGTCTGAAAAATCCACAGACGCAGTTCTGCCAGATCCTACGGTATTGGGATGAGTTGGACTTGACTCCATGATATTAAACCACTTGGTTTTCGATTGGTAACTTAATTGTTATATGTTGGACTGCTGGCCACAAGGTCAGAAGTTCGGCACTACCAATCAGTCAGGAAACAGACGACACGTTACGGACTCTGGACCCCACAGGGGCAGTTCTACCCTATCCTATAGAGTAAAGTGACCAGATTTTAAGCAGGACACCATGACCGGGGGTGGGGGGTGGGGCATCTTGATTAAAAATTTGGTCTAGATGGAGCAACAAAAATTTTCATAGAAAAAAATTTTCATAGAATGCAAAAATAGTATTGCAATATATTTATTTTCATTTTAAAACGCTGCGGGACGTTGTTAAATTGTTAAAAAGCGGGACATCTGGTCACCTTACTCCAGAGGCACCATGGGTTGAAATTGGCTTGATGGCAGTGACTTTGGTTTGGTTTGGTTTGGTTTGGTTTGGGTGTCTGAATGATGTCATTATGAAGGTGCTCTTTCTGTTTCACAATAAAGCTCACATTACAGATCAGTAAGTCTCTAGTGTTTCAGAACCTGTTCCCTTTAACTGATATAAGGGGCATAGGGAGAGGTGGGCAGGGTTGCTGTCAGTACCTGATCTAAATACATTTGTATCTTTGTCTTTGTGTAGTAGAACAGAAAGCCATTTACAGTTAAAGGTGGTTTGTTTTAGAAACGCACACCCATGAAGCATTTGCACTTTGTCAACCTCTTTGTCTCCAGTTCATGTCTGGCGCCTCAAAGAGAAGGTCCCCTTCTAAAGCAGCCCCTCCCTCTCAGTCACAGCCTGCCACATCCTCCTGGGGCCTTCATAGCCCTTAGCATGACCTGAAAGGTCCTGCTCATTTATTTGGCCCTGGTCTGTCTTCCTCCACACCACCACTCTCTGTCTGTGTGTCACTGCGTGAGCGCCACACAGGAAGGAAACTGGTGTGTCTGCGATTACCCAATACCTGGGTCATTCTAGATGAAGAGTGAGTCAGTGGAGGAAAAGGATTGACATCACGTAGCGCAAGACACCCACATTGTTCGTTTCCGACAGCATTAATACTTCACAATTTTTAAAAACAAAGAAAGCCAAGAAGAAGAAGCTAACTCACTGCCATCAAGCCGATTCTGACTCACAGCGCCTGGATAGGACAGGGTTAGAACTGCCCCTCACGATTTCTGGGACTGTCACTTCTGGAGTTGGCGTGGCCCCGATGCCAGTGAGGAGGATTACATGGCGGGGGTGGGGGTGGGGAGGGAGATGACAGTGAAGAGGATTTTGAGTATGTCAATTAGATGGCGAGGGTTGGGGAGGTAGGGAGGGGGTTGGACAGGGAAGTGAATTGTGACTTCTTGGAGTTGCATGACAGACATGGGTGACCATCTATCATGTCTATTTTTTCTCCCCCTCAAAATTAAAACCAAACTTATACAAAATCCGCAAGCCCATTGCCCCTGTGTTAGTTTGGGTACACTAGAAAAACAAATTTCACAGACATGCATATGGATATAAGAGTACAGTTTATATACAAGAGAAATAGGACATAAAGAAAACATCCCAACCCAGTACAGTTCAAAGTCATAAGTCCGATATTAGCCCATATGCCCGATATCAGTCTATAAAGTCTCCTTCTGACTCATGAAGTCACAGGCCAGTGGATGCAGAATCCCAGTGCTGGCAGGGGTCTCCCCATGGCTCCTTGCTTATTGGGCTCAGAGTCCATCAACAGCATCCAGTGGCAGTAGAAGCAACTCAGCGCTGGCAGGGCTCTCCACATGACTTCTCCAGCTTCAGAGGTCTGATTCCATCAGGGTAAGGCCGTATGGCTTCTCCTCCAGCTCTTCTAGTTCCTCGGACGCTGCTATCTTGTCTTCTCCGTAGGTAGTTCGTTGTCTCTGAGACTAACTCCCAATAACTGGGGAGATAGCTTCTCATTGCCATGAGGGAAATATCATGAAATTTCCCAGAAGTTTCAGGAGAAAGCCATACCCACACGGAGGCCTCTTTGGCTACTCAATGGCTATCTCCAGATTAACAGGCTAGACTCCATTCCTACATCACCATCATGAAATTAACATAAGCACATGACCACCCCAGCCCCTGAGTCGACTCCTCGGGAGGCCACAGCACAGAGTAGAACGACCCCATACAGTTTCCAAGGTCCTGGGTCTTCCCAGAAGCCAGCTGCCACCAGAGGCGGCTCAATGGTGCCTCGTTAGTGTCCAATTGCGAGGTGATCTCACCCAGCTGGTAACAGAAATTGCAAAGGAGAATGGAAAGTGCTCCCTGCTGTGGTGCCCAGGGACCATGCTATCCCTGCCATACCTTAGATACACCCCTGGTGTCATAGCTTTCTCCCAGGGGTGCTGGCAAGGAGACCAACAGACCTTTCAATTGTCAGTCAGGCTTGAACTGCTGTGCCTGCCTCCATGCCTCAGTGACACACACACACACACACACACACACACACACACCCTTAAAAAAAATAAACTTACTGTCCACTGTCATAAAGTCGATGTTGACTCGTAAGGATACCATTGGAAGAACAGGGTAGGATTGTCCCTGTTAATTTCCCAGACTCTTTTTCCCCCCAATCATTTTATTGAGGGCTCATACAACTCATCACAATCCATCCATCCGTTGTCTCAAGCCCATCTGTACATTATTGCCATCATCCTTCTCAAAACAGACTCTTAATTCTTTGCTAGAGCAGAAAGCCCCAGTCTTTCTCCTATGAAGTAGAGTGGGGGTTTCGAACTGCTGATCTTCTGGTTAGTGCTGCAATTCATAACCACTATGCCACCAGAGCCCCTTTCTCAGTGAGCTAGAGGGGATTAATTCATATCTCTGGAAGAGACTTGGACACTGAGGACATGAGAAAAAAAACCCATCTCCTCATTCAGTAAAGGCTACAATCCTCTCTTGAAAGCCTTTTTCTTCTAGAGACATGGGGAGCTACATAAACATTCTTTTTGCCTTGTCTTTCAGCTGTGACTGGAGCTCTGATAGCTTAGTGCAGAGATTCTCAACCTGTGAGTCGTGACCCCTTTGCCTATGACCACCAGAAAATGCATAAATATTTCATAATATATATTACATATTTTAATCACTTTATTGGGGGCTCATACAACTCTTTCCACAATCAACACATACATCTATTGTAGGCAAAGCACATTTGTACATTTGTTGCCATCACCATTCTCAATACCTATTGTCTTGTGATTGATCATTGTGCTTTAATTAGGATCAATTTATAACAATGAATATATATCCTGCATATCATATATTTACATGATGATTCATAACAGCAGCAAAAGTATAGTGATAAAGTAGAAACAAAAATAATGTTATGGTTGAGGGTCACAACCACATGGGGAACTGTATGAAAGGGTGGCGGCATTAGGAAGGTGGAGAACCCCTGGCTTAGTAGATTTTGTCTCGGGCTGCTAACCCCAAGGACAGCAGTTCAAATCCACTCACTTAACTATGTGGTCAAAAGAGCTTTCTGCTCTGGTCAAGATTCAGAGCCTCAGAAGCCCTCCTGTCCTATCATGCCAAGTCGCTATGAATCAGAATGAAGGGTAGCAATTCTGTTGGGTCTTTATGTGTGTGGTTTGGTTTTTAGTTTATCTTCTGTACATCGCTGTTGTGTTGGGTTCTCCGTCCTATAGCGCCTATCTGCACTCGACATGTGTTGTTGCTGTTGAGTCATTCTGATCCGTAGCAGTCTTGTGCACAACAAACGAAAGCACAGCTCGTGCCGCACCATCGCACAGCTGTGATGTTTGAGACCCTTGCGAGCCTCTCTGTCCTTACTTCTAAGGAGCATTCTGGCTGTACTTCTCCTTTTTTTTTTTTTAAATTTTTTGGCATCACTGCCCTCTGGTGGTTGTGGGAGCTAGCCAGCCTTGCTCCTGGAGAGCTGCTGCTGGATTTGAACCACCAAGCCCATGGGCTGCAGTCCCACACTCAACCACTACACCATGGGGGCTCAGCCTAATTTTTTTTTGATTATTTTTCACTTTATTTTTTCATTTAATCATTTTTATTTAATCATTTTATGGGGGGCTTATACATCGTTTCTCATAATACATAAGTGCATATATTGTGTCACGCTTCTTCACATGCCTGCAGCTGTCATCGCTCTCTGAACCTCCTCCTTTCCATCCGAGCCTCTGACCTCAGCTTCCCATCCCTTCCCCTCCATCCTTGCTCCCCACTCCCCCACCAACTCTCAATAATCCATAAATTCTTGTTTTGTCATCACTTACACTGCTCGATGTCTCCCCTTGCCCCCTTCCCCAGTGTCTGTCCCCCCGGTAGGGGGTTATAGCTAGATCTCTGAAGTTGGCTCCCCCTCTCCACCCCACTTTCCCTCCACTCATGCAGCAGCTTCATTCCCACTACTGGTTCCACGGGATTCATCCATCCTGGGTTCCCTGCATTTCCATTTCTCATCTCCACAGTAGTGTAGAACTGGGACCGTGACAGTTGGAGGGAGGAAGCCTTCAGGAACTAGAGGAAAGTTGTATGCTTCATTGCCACCTCACTGAGCCTCACTAGCCTGTCTCCTCCCCAAGACTCCCCTGTGCGAGAGTGTCCAATTACCCACAGGTGGGCCTTGGGTCCCCACTCCGCTCTCCCCCCATTCATAATGACGTGGTTCTTGTTCTTTGATGTTTGATATCTGCACCCTTGATATCTGCACCCCCTGTGATCACACATGCTACTGTTTTTCTTCTATGTGGGCTTTGTTGCTTCTGGGCTAGATGTCCATCCATTTACCCTCAAGCCTTCGCGATCCCAGGTGCTTCATCATTGGGTGCCATCAGATTTCTCCTCTCTGTTGCATCTGCTCCCTTCTGTCTTCCCTGATCTCATCAGGAGGGTGGGCACATAGTAATATGATTTTTGTTCTTTGACACCTGATATCTGGGTCTTTCCACATCTCATGGTCGTGCAGGCTGGTGTGCATCTTTTAAGGTGGGCTTTGTTGTTCCTGAGCCATATAACCATTTGTTTACCCTCGAACTTTTAAGACCTCAGATTTCACATCTTTTGATAGCCGGGTACCATCAGCCATCTTTACTGCTCTTGCTCAATCCCCACATGTTCTCAGTGGCTGTTTCATGCGAGATCGTTCACAGTGATACAATTTTTCCTGTTTGATGCCTGTGGCCAGGTCCTTTTGACACCCTGTGGCCACTTCTTCCCTGTGGACTTGGATACCTCTCTGCTAGAGGGCCATTTGTTTGTCTTCAGGCTTTGAGACCCCAGGCTGTACTTCTTCTAAGATCATTTCATCTGTTCTTTGGTGGTCTGAGGAGCAGTCAAAGAAAGCAAGCTGTGTACTGCTTTGGGAAATTTGCGGCATGAGACCTATTTTAAAGGGTTAAAAAGCAAAGGTGTCACTGGAAGACGGAGGGACACCCCAGACTTTTCAATGATTTCATATGCATGCAAAAGCTGGACAATACAGATGGAAGACCAAATAAGAACTGATGTGTTTGAATCATGGTGTGAGCACAGAATATAGACTAACCCATTGTGCTAGTCTGGGTAGACTGAAGAAACAAACCCATAGACAATCACATGTATCTAAGAAAGAGGTTTCTATACAAGAGCAATTGAACATTGAAGAAACATCCCAGCCCAATCCAGTCCAAATCATAAGTCCAATATTAGCCCATATGTCTGATACCAATCTATAAGTCCTCTTCAGACTCCTGAAGCACATGCAATGACACCAGCACAATCACAGGCCAGTGGGTACAGAGTCTTGTGTATACAGTGGCAGGGGTCTCCCCTTGACTTCTCCAGTTTCCAGGCCTCAGGGTCTATCAGCGTGCTGCCATGTGTCTTGCCAGCTGCAATGTCTCCCAGAGAGTAAGCAGAGAGATAGTGTCTCCTGCCTCCAAGAAGGAATTACCACATTTCCTAGAGTTCTCAGGAGAAGGCCATGCCCACACGGAGGTTTCATTGGCTAGTTCCAGATTGACAGGGTAGACTCCATCCCTACCCTCTTAATCCTCAAACTGACATCAGATTAGGTGACTGCCCCATCCATGGACTTCCAGACTGCTGGACTAAATGTTTAAGTACCTGCCCTTGCCTGGGTTCCCTACAGAACAAAAGCATTGAAATGCTTTTCCAAACTCACTGCCATTCAGTGGATTCCAACACACAGTGGCCCTCTAGAGAGAGGAAATGGCTCACGGTCTTGCCGAGGTGGACAAGTCTCAAGTCAGCTGTTCAGGTTTGAGATTTTCCCTGACTCGTGTGGCTGCAGGAGCTGGTGAACCCAAGATCATTGGTAGATCAGACAGCCGGCTCCTGGCTGCAGAAATTGATGAATGCCAGGTGAGCAGGCAAGATCACAAACTGCTCACAATTCTCAAGATCCACAGGGAAGGCAGCAGAAGTCTGACTCCAGGAAAAAGGGAATCCAGTGTCATCAAGGAAACAAGCAGGCTTTGGATGACTCCCCATACCAGCAAGCAATACAGTAGACTGTTGGCCCAAGTCCAAAGGGCCAGAGGTTGGATGATAAGCCACACACTGAATCCAAAGACAGCAATTCGAGAGCAAATTTTATCACGGCATTTATTTTATTGGAAGTCGGCCCCACCCCCTAAGGAGATCGCATCATGATTGATTACTAGGTCTGAACTGTCAAACCCTCCATAATAACAAACTATGCACAACCTTGGGAAGAACAGGAATTCCAGAACACTTTACTGTGCCCATACAGAACCTGTACATGGGTCAAGAGGCAGCTGAGCCAATGGAACAAGGAAACACTGCGTGGCTTAAAACCAGGAAAGGTGTGCAACCGGGTTGAGTGTTCTCGCCATACTTACTTAAGACATACGCTGACCAAATATCACAGAAGCTAGTTTTTATGAAGAAAAATGTGGCATCGGGCTTGGAGGAAGACTTATTAACAACCTGGGGTATGCCGATGATGACACAACCTTGCTTGCTGAAAGTGAGAACTTGAAGTTCCTGCTGTTAAAGATCAAGGATGGCCGACTTCGGTGCGGATTATGACTCAATGTCAATAAGACCCAAATCCTCACAGCTGGATCAATAGGTCACATCTTGATAAATGGAGAAAAGGTTGCAGTTGTCAAGGATTTCGTCCTGCTTAGATCCACAGCCCATGCTCATGGAAGCTGGTGTCGAGATCAAAGGACACGTTACACTGGGCAAATCTGCTGGGTAAATCAGTGGATAAATCTGCAAAATTTTTAAGTGTTAGAAAATGTGCCTGGGCCAGCCCATGGTATTTTCCAGACGTCCATCCCTACCACACAGAGGAAAACACTAAGGGTGTGCAGCAAAGCAGCGGAGGGAGCAGAGCATGGAGGTCTTGAGAGTGAGCCAAGGATAGATTTGAGGGTCAGGTATGGAACCCCATCGGACTCAGCAGGAGGTTGCTCTCAGAGGTCAGCAAGCAGAACTTGAACTATTTACAGGTCTTGCTTTATTATTTTTTTATCTATCTATATTTTCTGGGATTTTTTTTCCTATTGGAATCATTGTTTTGTTTTCTTTTGTCCCTTCATTTTGCGGTGCATTTTATTTTTTTATTTTTTTTGTCTTTGTTTTTTTTTTTTTTTTGCATTACTGCCCTCTGGTGGTGGGAGTAGGAGGCCCAGCCTTCGCTCCATGGAGCTGGAATTGAACCTCCATCCCAGTGGGCCGCAGTCCCATGCACAACCACTATGCCACCGGGGCTCAGCCCCGCCGTGTATTGTTTTTCGTACATAGTATCATCTCTGCAGGTCTACCTAAATAAGATAAGCTGGACAGTCTAAAGGAGAAAACGATGGTTCCAGGGGCATATGACAAAGGGGGAGGTGGCGGAAAGTAGGTTGGGTTGATCAATCCAGGGACCAGAGAACAACGAGTGATCCAAAGTTAGTGGCAGGGAGGAAGTGAGAGGCCTGGTAGGGATTGTTCAGGGGTAGGGCAATCGAGAGATATTACTGAAACCCAAATGAAGGCTGAGCATGATAGTGAGACAGGAGGGAAGTAAAAGGAAATGGGAGACAAGGGACATTCACAGAGATCCAAATATAAGTAAATACATTTATATATGATGAGGGGAAATAGGTTTAATACACATATTTATAGGTTCAGTATTCAGGTAGCAGATGGACATTGGGCCTGTGGTCAAGCACTTCCCCAATGCAGGAACACGTTGTTCTATTAAATTGGCATTCTAGGATGCTCACCGTCTCGACCCAATTGCTGAAGACAAAAGCGTGCAAGAACGGGCTGAGCCCCGGTGGCGTAGTGGTTGTGCGCGGGACTGCGGCCCACTGGGACGGAGGTTCAATTCCAGCAGTGGGGCTGGGCCTCCTACTCCCACCACCAGAGAGCAGTGATGCCCCAAAACAAACACACACACACACACACACACACACACACAAAGTGTGCATAAGCAAATGTGGTGAAGAAAACTGATGGTCCCCAGCTATCAAAAGATACAGCATCTGGGGTCTTAAAGGCTTAAAATCAAACAAGTAGCCATCTAGCTCAGAAGCAACAAAGCCCACATGGAAGAAGCACCCCAGCCTATATGACCATGAGGGGTTAAAGGGACCAAGAATCAAATATCAAGAACATAAAATGATATCATTGTGTGCCCACCTTCTCTTTTGGAATCACTGAAGACAAATGTATGCATAAGAAAATATGGTTAAAAAAAAGAAAATATGGTGAAGAAAGTTTATGGTGCCCAGCTATCAAAACATATATATCTTCAGTCTTAAAGGCTTGAAGACAAACAAGTGGCCATCTAGCTCAGAAGCAACAAAGCCCACATGGAAGAAGCACACCAGTCTGTGCAATCAAGAGGTGTCAGAAGGATTAGGTACCCCATCAGGGAACTAAAAATGTAAATGAGGAGAAGTGCAGATTGGGGACCCAAAGTCCATCTATAGGCAACAGACTTCTCCTTACAGAGGAGTCACAGGGAGGAGATAGACTAGTTAGGCTGTACTGTAGCAATGATGAAACATACAACTTTCCTCTAGTTCTTCAATGCTTCTTCCTTCCCACTGTCATGATCCCAGTTCTACCTTACAAGTTTGACTGGACCAGAGGACATATACCGGTAAAGATAGGAGGCATAGGGAATTCAGGACAGATGATCCTTCAGGACCAGTGATGAGAGTGGCAGCACCAAAGGGTGGAGGGAAGGTGGGGTAGAAAGGGAGAACCAATTACAGAGATCTACATATAACTTCCTCCCTGGGGTACGGACAGGGGGAGGTGGGTGAATGGAATCATTGGACAGTGTACTATATGATAAAGTGGTAATGGTTTGTAGATTATCAAGGGGTTGGGGAGTGTTACGGGGAGGGAGGGGAAAAAGTGAGCGGATGCCAAGGGCTTAAATGGAAAGCAAATGCTCTGAGAATGATGAGGGAAGTGGATGTACAGATGTGCTTGACACACAATAAACCTATGTATGGATTGTGATAAGAGTTATATGAGCCCCCAGTAAGAGGATTTTTTTTTTGCATCACTGCTCTGGTGGGAGTAGGAAACCCAGCCTTGCTCCTAGAGAGCTGCTGCTGGATTTGAACCACCAACCTTGTGGGTCGCAGTCCCACACACAACCACTGCACCACTAGGGTTCAGCCAAAAGGATTTTTTTTAATGTGCCTGGGCCAAGCCATGGTATTTTCAAATGCCTCATGTGAAATTTGGGCAGTTGTATGACTTGTGACAGGCAGGGATACTTACTTGTATACTAACGAGGAATTGCACGTTTGTATGGTTTGTGATTAGAGCTGTAAGAGCCTCCAATAAAATGATTTGAAAAGAAACAGAACATTGGGCAATAAATAAGAAAGATCAAAGAAATAATTCATTTGAATTAGGGTCATGGAGAATAACATTGAAAATACCATGCACTGGGCTGAGCCCCGGTGGCGTAGTGGTTGCGTGCGGGACTGCGGCCCACTGGGAAGGAGGTTCAATTCCAGCAGTGGGGCTGGGCCTCCTACTCCCACCGCCGGAGAGCAGTGATGCCCCCCCCCCAAAAAAAAAAAGAAAAGAAAATACCATGCACTGCCAATCGGACGCACGGATCTGTCTTAGAAGAAGTGCAGCCAGAGTGCTCCTTAAAGGCAAGGACATGAAACTTTGGACATATTGTCTGGAGAAAACAGTCCCTGGAGAAGGACAGCCTGCTTGGTGAAGTGGAGGGGGAGTGAAACGGAACGCTCTCCACAGATGGAGGTGGCTGCCACAATGGGCTCAAACATAAGAATAATCCTGACCATGGCACGGAATCAGGCAGTGTTTAGCTCCATTGTCCACGGGGTCCCTATGGGTCAGAACAGACTCAATGGTACCTAAGAGCAACCAGTGCCAAACCAGGCCAAGTTGACCCCCAACCTTAACCATCATATCACAATACCCTACTTCAAAGTATAATTGGATTATCTGGGTCCCCATCTGCCCTCTCACGCTGGTCATCGGATGGGAGCAGTTTGGCAGCCTGTGCACAGCTTCCCTTCTGTGGAGTTGTGGCCCCGCTCTCCTTCTTCAGTTTTTGCTATGCCCTTTTTTCCTGGCATGGTTCCTCTCACTTTGAAAAGGTCCTTTATTACTCTACAAGTCCAAACATTCTCCCTTCTAGAAGATACTTGCACCTGGTTTCAATTGCATTCAGAGTGTTTCATGCATAGTTCTAGCAAACCAATGATTATCTTTGACCACCTCCAACAATTCTTTTCCCATTATCTTTTATATAGTCTCAGTATTGACAATGCGCGAGTCCTGGGGTCCAGGGGCAGCTCACCTAGTAAGTAAGGTGTGCACGGGATTTCTTGTGCTTATTAGTAACCTGTAACGAATAACTTCCCATTAGTGAGACCTGTGAGACTGTTCACAATGGATTAGTAAGTAAGCACAAGTTAAGTCCAAGTTTCCCTTGATTATTGGGCACTCCTTCACTGCTGGGGATTGTAAATTGAAAAGAAGGCTTGATTCTATAGACAGGTGTTGTGAGATTGAGAAAGACAGATAGACGTCAACCAGACCTAGAAACCACCTTTGATACCAGTGCAAATGGTGAAACTGTTCTTTGCTCTAATAGATTAGTATGTAAGCATAAGCAAGCCAGTGCTATCCTTGCTTATTGGATAATCCAGTGCTACTGGGTGAGGCAAATGGTTAGCACACTCTGCTACCAACAGAAAGGTTAGAGGTCCAAGTCTGCCCAGAGGCACCATGGGAAAACACCTGTGACCTATTTCTGAAATACAAAAAACTATGAATGCCTTGTGGCCGACACATCAGTCAGAACCTACTTGATGGCAACTGGCTAATTGACAACAGTTCTGACGGGGCACCCTACATTTTTATCAGATAGCACCTACTCGGGCTGAGCGCAGAAGTCAACGATACCCATCTTCTGTATCCACACAAACATCTCTATTCTAAAATCCCCTTTGACTCAGTCCTGGGATGAGCAATTCTAAGTGTGTCCAAAGCAAGGAGCCCCAAGCTTGAGCAGGTACCAGGAACACCTGGGGAACTGGTTAGAGCCCAATTTGCTATTTGCTGGCTCTCCTCCTGGACTGCTGATTTGGAAGGAGATGGGAGGGGTCTATGTGCTGCTGCTGCTGCTGAACTAGTTCAGGGACACCCTTTGAGAGCCACTGCACTACAGCACTGACTACAGTCCGCCCATCTGGCCCCCAGCAATCACCCCCAGTGAACCAGGTGAACAAGAAATGTGCTTCTGGGTTGCTGCATAGCTGACACTGTCTCACGTTATATCTGAAGAGAAAGCAGGGACAATTTTCTTGCTTATATTCTACTAGCGAAGAAAGTTCTGAAGGGGTAAGAATGCATCATTTTTTTCTTTTTCTTTTTTTAGATCTTTTTGTGTGTGTGTGGGGGGGGGCATCACTGCTCTCTGGTGGTGGGAGTGGGAGGCCCAGCCCCACTGCTGGAATTGAACCTCCGTCCCAGTGGGCCGTAGTCCCGCGCACAACCACTACGCCACTGGGGCTCAGCCCTATTTTTTTCTTTTTCATATGATTCAACTTACTTTTATTTCATCTTCCTAATTTTTTTAAAATGTTGTTTCTGTTGATCCACTGGGAAAGAGTGGCTTCTCCAAGCCTGAGCTTTCAAACACGTGTGGCCGTCAAAATTCCTGAATTCCTGGTCCCTCAGATCTCACTATTGGTCTGAGGGGCTAAAAGCGGAGAAAAAGTAAAACTGAAGTGCACTTGGAGTCTGCAAAGCCTTACAAGTTCATTTCAAACGTAGAAGAAAAAGAAAGAACACCGTGACTTAGGTCAAGTACCCATCGAAGTGACATCTTCACTGTTTTAAAGAGTCTAAGGTGGCCTTTTGGGGTAGATGTCCCTGAGGCAATATGTTGTTTGGTTTCTTGACCACGGATGCCAGGGGCATTCGTTGTTAATCTAAGTAAGATGAAATCCTGAACCACTTCAACTCTTATTTTTCTCTTGTACCATAATGTTTATTGGTCCAGTTATGAAGATTGTTATTTTCTTCTTGGCTGAGACGGAATCTTATAGTTTCCATCTGAGGCTGTTGTCTTATAGCTTCAGCAGTAAGTGCTTCAAGAAAAAAGGAGGAAGACAGAGGAATAAAGGAAACATCTGAATGATGTTGGGGCAAAGACCACTGACTGCATCACGGACTGCCAGAAGAACAAACACACCTGTCGTAAGGAAGTATAGCCAGGATGCTCCTTGGAATTGAGTGTGGCAGCACATGTCATCAGGAGGGACCAGCCCTAAAGAAGGCCTCGTGGCCTGTAAAGTAGAGGGTCGGTGTAAGACACAATGGCCTCAACTTGAACACAGGGAACTCAAACATGCCAACCACCACGATGATGACAAAGGTCTGGGCAACATCTTGTGTTGTGTCACACAGGGTCAAGCCAATAGGTTCTAACAACAATCTTCACACACTCACTGCTCCAATTCACAGCCTGGATCCCTAACTGCATCATGTCTTATCTCTGTGACACCTGGGTTTGTGTCCCGGAATGAGCCTCACCTCTCTGAGCTTGGTGCGTGTGTGCCAACTAGACAGTGGGTGATGCATCTGTGCCATCTCCCGTATCTAAGTGACAATTCTGAAGGGCTAGAGGTTGAGCAGAAGGAAATGCTCCTTGACTCACAGTTATGTCTGAGAGTGGACTTGGGTGACTGGAGTATCACATGAGTGATTTTACATGTTCCTACATGAAGAGGTATCTGGAGTGTTTCTCTCCCAAAAGGTCTTACTAATGTACAGAAGGGGCTTTCAACATGATTTATGCTATTTTATAGACTTTGACCCAACTATATACTTCAAAGGAACCCTGGGAAATATACTTAAATATTTCAAAGTAGGCTGCAAGATGGCGGGCCTCCAGTACTGCATGGGAGCCTCTGACATCATCCAAAGCACTTCCACACCATCTCCTGGGTGGTGCTGGATTGGGCCAGTAACAGAAAGTCTGACAGTTCAAATCCCCCGTGCGACCCAATGAAGTCCTGTAAAGATGTTCCACCTCGGAATCCCTCTGTAATTGTGAATTGGAATTTACTTGCTGGCAATGGGTTAGGCTTGTTTGTTTGTTAGTTTGTTTGGAGGGTTTGTCAAGAGGCAGGCAGAAGAGAAAACTGAGGCTAGGCAATAACTGGTGGTTTGCCCAAAGACACTGCTGAATGAACAGAAACACCACCTGCTGGGGCTCTTTCTGAAGAATAGAGCCACGGCCTGACAGTGGCTGTGTGAAGACCAGGGGGAAAGGGACCCAAGGGGGCCTGTGGAACCGTGCCCCACAGGAATTTCAAAGACTGCTTTTCCAGAAATAGCTTGACAGATCTTCCTTCCAAATCCCTCTGCAGGGACCCACTGGATCTGTAGCTGAGTGTAATCACTGTTCACACTGCCCGAGGACTGGCAGAAAGACTGACATTCAAAAAATCCCTGTAAAAGTGCCCTGTCTTAAAGGTTCCCATGACCCACAAGCCTTCAGAAGTCCCCTCGTATATGCAAAGGCTGCTTCGATACACCAAGGACACCCAGAGACCTGTGAGCTCCACCCCCCACCTTAGCTTTTCCCTTGACACCCCTTGAGCTTTGCTTTGTCATTGTCTGGCAATTTCCAGGCCTTTGGAAACAAGAGTCTTGGTGGGCTAAGTGTGTAATTTTTAAAGAAGAATCATGTGTACAACGTTGGGAACATATAAATTAATTTTGAAAATTAGGATATCTGTAGGAAGAGAAAAATCAATGGCTAAGAATTACCAACAGATTCAGATCACTTTCTTCTGAGATTTTTTTGGGGGGAAAGGGCATCACTACACTCTAGTGGGAGTAGGAGGCTCAGCCTTGCTCCTGGAGAGCTGCTGCTGGATTTGAAGCGCCAAGCCAGTGGGCCGCAGTCCCGCACTCAACCACTATGCCACTAGGGGCTCAGCCCACTGAGATCTCTTTAGGCAACTGATCAGAAGGTTGAAGGGTCAAGCTCATGAGCAACACCTCAAGAAAAAGATGAGGCTGTCTGCCTCCCCCTCCAATTTTTTTAAATGAAAATTTAGAGGCATTTATGTAGACACCATGAGTCAGACTCAACTCAATGGAAGTGAGTTTGGTTTTTTTTTCATTAGAGTCTAAGGGAGCTACAAAACTCATAATTGCCAGACTATGAAGAAGACTGAATCATTCCGAAAACATTCATTCAAGGCCAAAGAGTGCCTTTTTGTTTTTGTTTTTGTTTTGGGGGGGGGGGGCATCACTGCGTTCTGGTAGTCATGGGAGCTACCTAGCGCTGCTCCTGAGAGCTGCTGCTGGATTTGAACCGCGAAGCCCACAGGCCGCAGTCCCGCACTCAACCACTTACTCCACCAAGGCTCAGCCTGAATTCTTTAGAAGAAAAAGATTAAGAATTTTTGTTCCATGTAAACAGGTTAGAGTTGATTCTGTTTTGCAAAAAGACACCTGTGTTTTCCTTCCAATGGAAAGAACACCGGGGCTGATGGCAGCACTGTGCGTTCAACAACCCTTGCCTACAAAACAACTCACCAGGGCTGGGCCCCGGTGGCGTAAGTGGTTGAGTGTGGGACTGTGGCCTGCGGGCTTGGCAGTTCAAATCCAGTGGCGGCTCTCAAGAGCAGCACTGGATAGCGCCCACAACCACCAGAGGCAGTGATACACCCCCCCCCCCAAAAGAAATGACTCACCATTGTCCAGAGCTGATATTCAGCCCAAACTGGCCATGAGAGATCTTCCCAGAGGCCACAAAGTTGATGCCAACTCATGGGATCACAGTGATGACTAATTAGAATGGTGTGCTCCATCAAGTTTTCTTTTTGCTATTGTAAAAAAACGCACAAATGCAACATTTGCCTATTTGCATGCAGTTTGCAATGGCCAGTTTCCTGGGAGCAATCACTAGGCCTTTCTTCCAAGACATCTCAGGGTGGACTCGAACCTGTAGCTTTCTGGCAAGCAGTTGAATGTGTTGAACTTCTGTACTGCTCAGCTCGAGTGAAGAACCCTGCAAATTCTTCTTGAGGGTTCACAGAATCATGGAGCCTGTCTGTCCCAGACCAAATGTTTTCTCCTGATCCTTGTTCCCCCCACCGGTGGTTCATGGGCTTCCACAGCTTCTTTTCCGTCACTCCTAAACCACTCTTCCACTTTCATTCGTTCAAGAACCGTCCAGAGCCTGCTGTGAGCAATGCTCGGGAGATGCCCTAGGGGTACAGTGGTTATATTCAGCGACGAACTGAAAAGTTCCCAAACCAGCTTTTCAGAGGGAGGTCCATGTGGAGGCGGCTTTCTTAAAAATGACAACCTTGGAAGCTCTGTGAAGTTGTTCTGTTCTGACCTGTGAGTCAGAATTGATTTGTTGGCAGTGGGTTTTAAGTTGGGGGATTGAGGGGTATGTGTGTGGGTGAGAGAGAGAGAGAGAGAGAGAGAACAGTGTAAAACTAGATAAGCGCAGCCTTGGAGGAGACAATTTGTTTTCTAGTGACCAGTCAATAATGCCATATACACACATGAAATTTGCAGACTTACAACAGAGTAAGACTTAGGAGATCTCTTTAAACAAAAGATGAATCCTGGGTAGATTGGGAACATAAAAATTAATTTTGAAAATTAAGATCTCTTTAGAAAGAGCAAAATTAATGGTTAAAAATTACCAGCGCTTGGGGGCTGAGCCCCAGTGGCATATGTGGTTGAGTGCAGGACTGCGGCCCGTGGACTTGGCAGTTCAAATCCAGTGGCGGCTCTCAGGAGCAGCACCGGGTAGCTCCCATGACCACCAGAGGGCAGTGAGGCCCACAAAAAAAAAAAGAAAAAAAAGGATATCTACAGTCATAAAAATTACCAGAGCCTGAAAGAGTCAGAGCCCTTTCTTCTGAGATCTCTTTAGGCAACTGATCAGAAATGCCTTCTCGGAAAAGCAGGCGAACGGGCTTCCCCTCTCCACTGAGAACCCCAGACAATCCCCAGCCCCTCCCAGCACCTGCAACAACCTGAGCAAGGCGGGTCTGGCATTCCCTCCTGGCTTAC
This sequence comes from Nesogale talazaci, assembly GCA_004026705.1. NCBI lineage: Eukaryota > Metazoa > Chordata > Mammalia > Afrosoricida > Tenrecidae > Nesogale > Nesogale talazaci. Next base: position 45,312 of record PVJH01010895.1, read on the forward strand.
TTCATGGTAACAACACCAGTCTGCCCCTGGGCACACACCACCTCATGCAATCTCTCATAAGTATGTACATGTTTCAACCAGAGACAGGCGATGTTCACCTTAGACATTAATCTGGCACACATAGCCACTGTGTATATTACAAATACATAGTTGGTTCAACCCGGTGCTCCAAGATGTGAATGCAACATACCATCATGAAACAAGGAACCAGTAGAGAGGTCTCAGGGGCCAGTCCCAATCCCAACTGTGTGGACAGCCACCCTTTCCCCAAGAAGAACTCACTTTATAGGGCGGCACTGAAGCTGCAACTAGAGGATCATGTCTGACCAGAACAAATGAAGGGAGAGGAAGGGAGAGTTAAGTTCATTCTGACCCACCAAGCATTGAGGATGATATCCCCACTCAGAAAAGCCAATGCACAGAGAGGACCATATGGCTAGGCGCACTATGAGACACGACATCCCTCGCTGACCCAAGGCCCTATGCGAGACAACACTGGAGACACAGGGTCGGGACTGCACCTAGTCTGAGCCCACCACACCTAGGCAAAACACTAAGGGCATACGGGCAGAGCAGCAGGGGGAGCAAAGCAAAAAGATCCTGAGGGAGTGACAAGGATAGACTTTGGGGAAAGGGCGTGGCACTCCATCAGACTCAACCACAGGACATTCCTAGAGGTCAACAAACAGACCTTGAACTATTTACAGGTTTTTCTTTTTTACTATTATTTTAATTTTTTTACTTATTGATATATTTTTTTCTGGACATTGTTTTGTTATTGTTGTTGTTGCCGTCATTTTGTTTTCTTTTGTTGCTTTGTCTTGCGATGTCTTTTTTGTGTGTGCATATTATTATTTTTGGGGGGGGGTTGTTGTTGTTGTTTTTGTTTTTTTGGGGGGGCATCACTGCCCTCTGGTGGTGGGAGTAGACGGCCCAGCGTTTGCTCCGTGGAGCTGGAATTGAACCTCCATCCCAGTGAGCCGCAATCCCGTGCACAACCACTACGCCACCGGGGTTCAGCCTCCGTGTGTGCATATTATTATCTCTGCAGGTCTATCTAGATAAGATAGGATGAATGAACAGACTGGAGAATAAAACAACAGGACCGATGGTTCGGGGGACATGAGAATGGCGAAGGCGGGGGAGGGGGGGAGCCTGCCAGGGGAGGTGGTGTTGATCAACCCAGGACAAGGGAACAACAAGGAATCAAAACTCAGTAGCAAGGAGGGTGTGAGAGGTCTGATAGGGATTGATCAAGAGCAATATAATCAAGAGAAATTACTAAAAAAAGGCTGAGCATAATAGTGGGACAGGAAGAAAGTAAAGGGAAATAGAGGAAAGAAATAGGAGACAAAGGGAATTTATAGAGGTCTAAATACAGGCATGGACATAGGTAAATATATTTATATATGATGATGAGGAAATAGATCTACATGCACATATTTATAGGGTTAGTGTTAAGGCAGCAGATGTACTTTGGTTCTCCACTCAACTGTTTCCTCAATGCAAGAACATTTTGTTCTATTAAATTGGCATTCCATGATGCTCACCTTTCCAACATGATCACCAAAGACAAATGTGTGCATAAGCAAAAGTGGTGTAGAAAGCTGATGGTGCCTGGCTATCAAAAGATAGAATATCTGGAGTCTTAAAGACTTGAAGATAAATAAGCGGCCATCTAGCTCAGAAGCAACAAAACCCACAATGAAGAAGCACACACTGTGTGATCACCAGGTGTCAAGGGGATCAGGTATCAGGCATCAAAGAACTAAAAATTATATCATTTGTAAATGAGAGGGCGTACAGATTGGAGACCCAAAGCCCATCTGTAGGTAATGGGACAGCCCCTTACAAAAGGGTCATGGGGAGGAGACTAGTTAGTCAGGGTGCAGTGTAGCAATGATGAAACATACAAATTTCCTCTATTTTTTCACTGTCATGATCCCAATTCCACCTTACAAATTAGGCTAGGCCAGAGGATGTACACTGGTACAGATAGGAACTGGAAACATGGGGAATCCATACGATCCCTTCAGGACCAGTGGTGAGAGTGTGGATACTTGGAGGGTGGAGGGAAGGTGGGGTAGAGAGAGGGAGCGAATTATAAAGATCTACATATAACCTCCTCCCTGGGGTACAGACAACAGGGAAATGGGTGAAAGGAGACATCAGACAGTGTAAGACATGGACTATAATGACTTTTAAATTATTGGGAAAGAGAGAGGGAGGGAAAAAATGAGGAGATGATACCAGGGGCTCAAGTCAAAAACAAATATTTTGAGAATGATGAGAGCAACAAATGTACAAATGTGCTTGACACAAAGGATGGATGTTTGGATTGTGATAAAAGTTGCACGAGCCCCTAATAAAATGATTTTTTTTATCAAAAGAGAGCGAGAATGGGAAGGAGCGGATACCAAGGGTTCAGATAGAAAGTAATTGTTTAGGAAATAGCAATGGCAGCATATGTACAAATATTGTCAATTCAATTGATATATGAAACGTTTTAAGATCTCTAAGAGCCCCCAATGAAATGATTCTTTTTAATTACATAGTCAGGAAAGGATTTTTTTTTTGGGGGGGGCATCACTGCCCTCAGGTGGTGGGAGTAGGAGGCCCAGCCTTTGCTCCGTGGAGCTGGAATCGAATTTCCATCCCAGTGGGCCGCAGTCCCGCGCACAACCACTACGCCGCCACCGGGGCTCAGCCCCAGGAAAGGATTTTTACAAGGAAGACAGACCCGCTGGTATAGGAACCTGCCAGGCTGGCATGACTTTGAAAAAACGACCTTCTTTCCAAGGGCAGTGCAAGAGTCACAGTAGGACACTTTCAAACTCACTCAGCTGCGCACCCTGTTCCCACTCATGTGCCCTTACTGAGTAGGCTTATGATACATTGGGGGTGGGGGGGGGCTTCAAAAAGCACATGGAAAAGCCCATTCTCTTTTTATTCCATTTTTGCACAAATGTTTGGAAGCCTCCTTTCATTATACTGGAAGATCATTTTAAGGAGCAAGGTGAAGTGGAGACTTACTGTTCAAAGATACTGTGAATTTAGTTTGTTTTGGGGGTTGTTCGTATTACCAAGCAGGAATGAAATCTTAAAAAATATAATAAGGGCTGAGACCTGGTGGCGCAGTGGTTGTGCGTTGGACTGCGGCCCACTGGGATGGAGGTTCAATTCCAGCAGCAGCTCCACAGGAGCAAAGGCTGAGCTTCCTACTCCCACCACCAGAGGGCCGTGATGCCCCATATATATATATATATATATATATATATATATATATATATATATATATATATATAATAAACAACTAAGATGTGTATCTGACTTTTTCCCCTTTTCTGCTGTAGGGAGTGTGTGTGTGTGTGTGTGTGTGTGTGTGTGTCCTGTGTTCCTGTGTCAAAACTCTGGAGATGTGCTGTCTTCTGAGAGTGGCTCATCAGTCATTCCACCCTCTCCGTCTCGTCACCTGTAGGGTCCTTCCTCAGGAGAGTTCCAGGCGTCAGCGACTCCCAGGAAGCTGTGTCTGACACCGCGTTAACACGTGAAGAGATTGACCCCACGGCGAGGCCTGCCTCTCCCTGTTGAAAGATGAACACCAGGCGAACTTGAAATGAGACCCTGAGCTTTGGCTCCTCCACGGTGTACGAACAATAAAAAGCCAAACCCACTGCCAGGGGGGCAATTTCAACTGGCAACAAACCTATGGGAGGTTTCAGAGATGAATTCTTGCGGGGCAGACAGCTTCCTCTCTTTCCTGTGGAGCCGGGGTGGGGGGAGAGGGGGAGGGTCGTGGGGGGGGGAGGGGTCCTCACCAGGGCTTCTCTGGAAAAACAAAGGGGTTGAGGTATTAATACCATTTCTTTCCGCCCTAAGTGTACACGTTTGTGAGCTCTTCGGGGACCTCGTATGCATTTTATTGATGTTGGTCTCCACAGCGCCTGGTACTCAGAGGATGGCACATACAGGTCTCTGTCCCCAGGGCATCTAGCAGAGACCTACAACAGGTGTGTGCAGAACCGGGTCCTGGCAGTCTGCTCCCGCAGAGCTTGCAGCCCACAAACCCCCTGAGGCTGCTCTGTCCAGCAGGATCAAGAGCCAGAATCAGCTGCAGGAGATAAACCAACAACAACATAAACTCTCACGAAACACTGACTAAGGAATTTGGAATTTCAGAAGAGGAAATGGCCACATCCAGCCGAGGGATTAGGAATCTTTAGAGAGGTGCCATTTCCAGGACGCTAAGTGAGGATGGGCAGATGTCACCCAAGGAGCAGGGAATGCCAGGCAGAGCATCCACCGGGCAAAGTAACACCGAAGAGTAAAATGTGTATTGGACTCACTGGCAACAGAATTGGAGAGAACATTCTTTGCGTGGGAAAGTGTGTTGGTAAACTACTAGGACTGAGATCTTCAAGTTTAGGGAGCCAAGCCAAAACTGTGCTCCTTACTTACATGGTTCTAAGTGAGACATGGAAGGGCCTTCGATATATAGCCAGGCTTGGAGATCGATGCCCTGTTACACAGATACCCTTACTCATTTCTGGGACTTGCAAACAGGAAGAGGCTGTTCTGCTGGGATTACACAATGAAAACATGTTGGGTCACGACACCAGGTACACAACTGCACCCTCTCTTAAAGGCGTGGAGATAAACAAGTGGCCACCTAGCTGAGAAACAACAAAGCCCACATGGAAGAAGCACAGCATCCTGTGTGATCATGGGGCATCAATGGGATCAGGTATCAGGCATCAAAGACCCAGAGCAAAAAAATCATAATATGAATGAGGCGGAGAGTGTTGAGTGGAGGTCCAAAGCCAATCTATAAGCAATTGGACAGCCCCTTACAGAAAGGTTGTGGGAGGAAGACAATCACTGTAGCACCAATGAAACATACAGCTTTCCTCTGGGTCTTTAATGCTTCCTCCCCTCCCCCCAACTATCATGTCCCCAATTGTACTTTACAAATCTGACTAGACCAGATCATGTACACGGGTACAGATAAGAGCTCATGACACAAACAAACAAACAAACAAACAAAAAAACCTTGGCTGAGCCCCAGTGGCATAGTGGTTATGCACGGGACTGCGGCCCACTGGGATGGAGGTTCAATTCCAGCTCCACGGAGCAAACGCTGGACCTCCTAATCCCACCACCAGAGGGCAGTGATGCCCCCCAAAAAACACAAAATTTTTTTTAAAAGAGCTGGAAACACAGGGAATAAAGGAAAGATAAACTCCTCAGGACCAATATTGACAGTAGCCATACCAGGAGAGGAAGGGGCCTGGGAAGAAAGGGGAAACTGATCAGAATGACCTACTATAATCCCCTCCCAGGGGCATGGACAACCGACAAGGGGGTAAAGAAAGACATCGGACAGTGCAAAATATGAAAAAATAAATTTAATTATCAAGAATTTATTTTAAAGGGCTGAGCCCCGGTGGCGTAGTGGTTGTGCGTGGGACTGCGGCCCACTGGGACAGAGGTTCAATTCCAGCAGTGGGGTTGGGCCTCCTACTTCCACCACCGGAGAGCAGTGATGCCCCCCTCCAAAAAAAAGAATTTATTTTAAAAAAGAATTCATGAGGGAGGGAGAATGGGGGAGAGAAAAGGGAAAATGAGCGGATTCCAAGGGCTCAAGTAGAAAGAATATTCTCTGAAAATGATGGCAACATAGGTACAAATGTGCTTGAGAGAATGGATGGATATATGGATAAGAGTTGTACGAACCCCCAATAAATTTTTTTTTAAACTGCATTCTCTGGAGTTTGGGATGAATTGTAATAAGGTCACTTCCGAGCATCCCTCTTTTGATTCATGTCTGCATCGTCCCTCTACTTTGACATCTTCTAACGGATTCCACGTACACTATCCCCATCTCCCCCCAATGGTGCCATGTTGCCAAATGATAGTATAAAATCACACTCGGGATGTGTTAGTCTGGGTAAACTAGAGAAACAAATTCAGAGACATTCATATGTGCTTAAGAATGAGTTTTATATATCAAAGAGTTTGTATATTAAGAAAACATCGCAGCCCAGTCCAGATCAAGTCCAAAAGTCCAATACTAGCCTATCCGTCTGATAGCAGTCTATACATTTTCTTCAGCTTCATGCAACACATGCAAGGATGCCAAACGCAGAAGACCACAGGCCAGTGGATGAAAAGTCTTATGGATTCAGCAGCCATGGAAGCATCTCAGCACTGGCGTGGGTCTCCACGTGGCTCCTCCAGCACCAGGGCTCTGGTTCCATTAGTAGCTCCATCCGGTTTGTCAACAGGAATATCTCTCAGGGAAACAAAGCAGAGAGTGTTTGTCTGGCCTCCAGTGAGCTGTGTATCTTCATAATGGTTCCAAATGAGATCATCAAGCTGCAACCCAATTGACAGGCAAAACTCCACACCTTCATTCCTCATACTCTCAAATTGACACCAGATTATGTAACTACCACACAGGATATCGATATTGATAGAAACCACCAACTCGTTCAGATTTCCCCAGCAGTAGTCCTGCTCAGTTGTGTGCACCAGTGTGTGATTGTTCTAAACAATTTTGGCAGATTTATAGGTTTATGTATCCAACATCAGAATCAAGATAGTCTCAAGAAAAAAGCTAACTACTGTTTCCCCACCAGATGGAGTAACAGGGCCCAGATAGTCCCATCTCCCTGAAACAAACAAAAGTAGTGTTTGTAACAATACTGTGTTTGTGTGTACGTGCGAACAATGGTCTTCAGACGTTGGACATCAGGCAAGGTAAGAGTGATCCCTGAGACCTGGGAAACAGACTAGAAGAGTTCTCTGACCACCCGAGCTTACTGCCCAGAGAGTCTTGCTGCGGTTTGGCTCAGGAGCAGAGATGAAGCTCTGTCGTCTCCCTGAATGGAGGAGAGAGTTGGAAGTCCCAGGAGACCAAGGCAGCTGAAGGTCACAGACAGGGCGCCAGGGAGGGGAGAGTTGTGGAATAGAATCTGGAGATGTGCAGATGGTTCTCAGCAAGTCTTCAGCTAATTACTCATTCAGCTCTCAGACTCACCTGAGTCTGATAACGGTCTGAGGTCAGAAAGAATGATCTGAAAAGATTCGAGGGGGAGAATGGAAACTTCACATGACTTGTTATGGATTAAATTGTGTCTGTCCCAAAATATGTTTGTCAGTCTGAACCTCTGTGCCTATGGTTATAATCCCATTTGGGAGTGGGCTGGCTTTGTTATGTCCATGATACAGGAACTACCATACAATGTGTCTTGAGCTAAACTCTTTTGAGATATAAAAGCGATTAAACATGCTGGCGGGCGTGAAGGAGAGATGGAAGATCATAGATGCCACAGGGCATGAAGATGACCAAACAGCCAAGGAACAAGGGCGGCCCTCCCGAGTCCAGAAACAGAGCAAGCCTTCCCCTAGAACCGGCACCCTGAAGCTGAAAGTTCAGCTTGAGAAAATATCTTTCCTTTTCTCATGTCATTCATCCCATGATGACCCCAAAGTCTTTGACAGTCTCGTGTTTCCTGCAGAACCCATAATGTCTTGATATTTTTAAGATCTTTAAGAATGGAATGCTCCTTTAAAAAAAAAAAAGAATGGAATGCTCCTTTAAACAGGTGAGTCGAATGCTAGACTTTGTTGTTTAAGATAAAGTGACCAGATTTTAAGCAGGACACCATTGATGGGGTTGGGGGTGGGGTTCTTGATTAAAAATTTGGTCTATATGGAGCAACAAAAATTTTCATAGAATGCAAAAAAAAAGTATTGTAATATATTTATTTTAATTTTAAAACACCACGGGATGTTGCTAAATTATTAAAAATTGGGACGTCTGGTCACCTTATTCTAAGAGTTTTGTGATTTGTGGATTTGTGAGGGAGATTTGGAAATGGGTGAGGGAAAAGCACTGTTCTGAGCAGTCTCTTTTTTAAAGGGGGCGGGAGTAGGAGTTTGTTGACTCAGACTGAGTCGCCCTTTCTAAGCACAGAGGTCTGTGCACATTATAAATTGGAAGGCAGTATTCTTTGTGCTGGTGAAGCAAAGCCCCAGGTTACAATCTCAATGGAAGTAATGATCACTCTTATTCACATGGTTTGAACCAGGTGTGGTGGCAGGTGGAAAAAAGAGTGAGGTTCTGTCCCTAACAGAAAAGCTCTTGACCACAACTGAGAAATCAAGACACCAAGAAGGAACAAGAAATCCTGATCCTTGCTGAGTCCCGATGGCGTAGTGGTTGTGCGCGGGACTGCGGCCAACTGGGATGGAGGTTCAATTCCAGCGCAAGACTGGGCCTCCTACTCCAACCACCAGAGGGCAGTGATGCCCAAAAAAACAAACAAACAAACAAAAAGAATAAGATCACTACCTAATTAGGTTATGTAAGGGAAGGGGAGGGGCGCTAGGTTAGCATCCCTCAAGAGTCATGTGTTTCTTGAATTCTTTGGTCATCTAGGGGTGAGGCATAAGGCTTATCAACCATCGGAATTCACAGGAGGAGAGGTTGACTGGTGCTCTTCATCATGCTGTAAATGTACACCCTGAGAGAAGGAACTGTCCCAACCCCAAAAGGAAATAAAAATAAAGATCCCCCATTGTCTTCTCTGTTTTCTGGCTTCTGCATATGTAAGAGATTGCACAGTTTTCATGGAAAATATTGGAATTGAAAGATAATGGAATTTTTCCATAAAGGAACCCTGGTGACACTGTGGGTTGGGCTTCTGACCACAAGGTTAGGGGTTCAAAGATAGCAGATTCCTTGTGGAGAAAGATAACTTTATCTACCAGTGAAGATTCAATTCCTTGGGAGAAAGATGAAGCTTTGTGCTATGGTAAAGATGCATAGGCTCAGAAAGCCTAAGGATCAGTTCTACTATGTTCTATAGACTCTAGTCCAGTCAGAGTCCATTCAGTGTAGGGGGCGGAGTTGCAGTGGATCCCTTCATTCTAACAATAATAGCTGTCCTTCATTGAGACTTAGCTGGTTCCAGACATCGTGTTACGTGCTCTCCCTGCATGATCGCACTTCATTCTCACAATAGCACTTCAAGTTTGTTTTAGACCTCTCTTTCTCATGGGAGAGATATACCTCAGTTCTTGATTTCTCCAGAGAAAGAATTCACAACGAAGCCTGATTTGTGATCCAAGTGAGTTTGTTTTTTGTTTTTTTTTTTTGGTGGGGGGAGGACATCACTGCCCTGGTGGGAGTAGGAAACCCAGCCTTGCCTCGGGAGAACTGCTGCTGGATTGGAACCGCCAACCCTGTGGGCCGCAGCCCCGCACACAACCACGACGCCACCAGGGCTCAGCCCCTATCCAAGGGAGTTTTATGAATGTTCGCAGAAGTTTCAGGTTCTACGGTAAATGGAACACACGCCAGACAGAGTCTGCAACACGGTGTGGGACTGTGGCCTGGCCGTGCTCCATGCACTGTATAGCAGCCGCTGGGAGAAAGAGCTGGTAGGGCAAAACCTCTGGCTTTCAGGAGTCCCATTGGGAGGCCTGGTCAACCCCAATGACTGACTCAAATTCACCTGGCCAGATGGGCCAATCCAGATGTAACACCCAGTTACATGTACCACCCCTTCCTGGCCAGAAACTCAAACCTAACATTTCCTCAACCCTCCAATTTTTATCGTTTAATTCTGGTATTACAAACTAAGTCAAATCATTGATAGAAAATGAAAGGGAAATAAAAAAATTTCAAAGCCTAAGTCCCATGAAGAAACCTCATAGATTAGCAGTGATGTGCTTTCTTTGACACATGTGTACGTTCTGACTCATTCTTCTCTTGCTTCTTAATCTCCAGAGATGTTTCTGGGAGCCATGACTGTGAACCAACCATCTAGTCCAGTAATCTCATTCTAGAAGGGCCTGCGAGGGTGCTTTCCCACCACACAGTATGCAGCTACAGCTCTGCTGGTCCAGCTTCTGTCCCTTGGTGGCACTTCATTATGTCTTGCATTTAATACAACTTTATACTGTCTCCTGCACTGCTGTTGTTAAGTGCCACCCAGGAGGTTCCAACTCAGACTGACTCTGTGCACAACAGAACTGAACATTGCCCATCCTGTGCCAGCCTCACGATTGTTCCTCTTTTAGTTATTTCCTTGGGGGCTCATACAACTCTTAGCACAATCCATGCATCCATCCATTGTGTCAAGCACATTTGTTGTCATCATCATTTTCAAAACATTTGTTTGTTACTTAAGCCCTGGTATCGGCTCCTCATTTTTCCCCTTCATTCTTTCCCCCATGAGCCCTTGATAATTTATAAATTATTATTATTGTGTCATGTCTTACACTGTCCAATGTCTCCCTTCACCCATGTAGATCCTTGTAATCGGTTCTTCCTCTCTACACCACCTTCTCCCCACCCTTCCGTTATCCCCACTCTCAGCCCTGGACCTGTAGGGATCATCTGTCCTGGATTTCCTGTGTTTTCAGTTCCTATCTGTACCCATGTACATCCTCTGTCTAACTGGATTTGTAAGGTAGAATTGGGATCATGATAACAGAGGGAAGGAAGCATTAAAGAACTAGAGGAAAGTAATATGCTTCATCATTGCTATACTGCACCCTGACTAGCATGTCTCCTCCCCATGACCCTTCTGTAAGAGGATGTCCAATTGCCTACAGATGGACTTTGGGTCCCCACTCCCCCTTGTTCACAGTTAAATGATTGTTTTGTTCTTTGATGCCTGATACTGGATCCCATCGGCACCTCATGATCACACAGGCTGGTGTGCTTCTTCCATGTGGGATTTGTTGTTTCTGAGCTAGATGACCACTTGTTTACCTTCAAGACTTTAAGACCCCAGATGGTATATCTTTTGATAACCAGGCACCATCAGCTTTTTTTTTTTTTTACCACATTTGCTTCTGCAACCATTTGTCTTTGGTGATCATGTTGGAAAGGTGAGCATCATGGAATGCCAATTTAATAGAACAAAGTGTTGTTGCATTGAGTACTGTTCATCTGATCCCTTAATACTAAACCTATAAATATATGCACATAAATCTATTTTCCCATCATCATATATAAATGTATTTACATATGTGCATGCCTGTATTTAGACCTTTATAAATGTCCTTTGTCTCCTAGTACTTTCCTCTGTTTTCTTTTACTTTCCTCTTGTCTCACTATCATGCTCAGCCTTCATTTGGGTTTCAGTAATTCTTCTCAGTTACGTTACCCTTGATCAAGCCCTACCAGATCTCTTAAAACTTCCTTGCCACCAGTTTTGGATCACTTATTGTTCCCTTGTCTCTAGGTTTGTTAACACTATTTCCTTTCTCCCCCACCCCACCATCAGTCCAATTGTTTTCTCCTCCAGATTGTTTATTCAGCTTATCTTATCTAAATAGACCTCCCCAAGAGATCTTGTGCTCTTTCAGAAATGAATCAACTGTATCAAGTACATCAGGTCCTGTAGTTCTTGTTTCAAGAGGTTAGGTTTGCAAAAAAGGAACTTGTCTTAAAGTTGATATCATAAATATACCTCATGTAAACCAGTAACTGTGAACAGTTTGTAATGTCTATAGATTCATCAAGCTGGATGCTAAACATTGAAAGTGGAGCAGATTTATTATCCTGGATTACCTGATCAAGAATATCAGCAAATATGTCATCCAATCTTTGGTGGAAAGTGTCCTTAGATAAGGAAATTGCACTCAATTTTTTTTTTTTTAAGGCATCACTGCCCAGGTGGTGGGAGTAGGAGGCCCAGCCTTTGCTCCTGGGAGCCGGAATCGAACCCCAATCCCAGTGGGCCGCAGTCCCGCGCACAACCACTACGCCACTGGGGCTCAGCCCTGCACTCAATTTCATAACACATTCATCTCTGATCACAACTCAAACAATGTCTTTGTCTGCTGCCAACAGTAAATTCTCAGCAATGCTGTGAGGTGATTCTGAGTGCCACGAAATATGAAGTTTCAACAGCTGCTACATATTTTTTGTGGTACTTACCACCAGTGTCAAGTCTGGTTTCTTGAGTCCCTCAGCTTTGCTTCTAAAATAGTCGGTATCCTTGTCAGCAAAGCTCGGATGCTTGCTATCAAAATGGCTTTTTTAGTTTGTTTAGCTTCATAGATTCGGCTGATGGAACTTCCCAACAAATGACATATTGCAGTTTCTCAATTTGTGCTGTAATTATTGAGGTAAAACCAAAACATAAAAAATTTTCACTATATTTTCTGACATTCTTCTCTACACGATCCATTGTCATGGCATGGTTTGCTAATGAAGATAATATATAACAATAGCCTTACTAATACAAAAAGATGTTACATGGCATAGTTCAGTCAATACAGTTCCTTAAATTTTCCTATGATTTACATACCTGTTTTGTTTTGTTTTTGTATACCTGTTACTATCACAATGGGGCAGTATTCACCTCATCCACAGCTAAATATAAAAAGACTGAGCAGCATCCAGATTAAGTTCTCATGGTACAGATATATTTTTTGCAGTAGTTGATTTTACACTGTATGATTTTACGTTTACCCAATAATTATAATTCATGAAGTGTCATTTTACCTCCAATACTGCTGGTTTGAGCACAGTCGCTGTTTTTAATAGAGAAGCTGCTTTCTACACAGCAGCTGTTCTCTGCACATGTATGACTGATCCATGTAAGTACATTATGGCACCAACCCTGTCATATACACTTGCATTTGTGTGGGGTGTATGTGATGGGGTCGGCATGATGATGTCATCATGCCAGGTACTAATAGGTGGGTGTATCGTGATGGATAGAGAAGTGGTGTCTCGGTTCCTCAACCCATCAGAAAAATGTGTTTTCCGATGGTCTTAGGTGACCCCTGTGCAAAGGGGTTGCAAGCCACAGGTTGAGAACTGCTGGTATAGGAGGAAGTAGGGAGGGAGAGTCTTAGCTAAAGGGCACTGTGGGAAGGAATACCCCCTAAAAAAAAAAAACAGGAAAAAAATCTCTGCTGGGGGAAGCATCTGTAGTATGCATTTTTCTTGCGAGGTGAGCTTCGAGCCACTCACTGTGAATTAGTGCACCTAGAGGCATCACCTGGGAAGATTCTCTCTGGTCACAGTGAATTTCTTTGTAAAAGCAGTTTCACTCAAAACCTTGTTTTGGGGGATGGCTGATTTAATAGAACAGCATTTGGCTATGAAATTTTGTCTTCTGCTCAGGAAAAATGCTGCAGAAACTATTGTGATGTTGAACATCGCTTCCAAGGAAAAAACTCAAGTGTATAAGTGGTTTCCTCATTTCAAAAAAGATTGATTGATGACAAACCTCATTCTGGATGTCTTTCTACTTCCCAAAAGGACAAAATGTCAACAAGATTCATGCACTTGTGCTTGAAGACTGATGACTGAAGAGATGGGGATATTAACTGGACTATCTTGAATCTCAGCGCAGTGAATCTGAATGGAAGATTTAGGAACGAGAAGGGTCACTGTAAAATTTACATCTTGAGTTCTGACTGAGCAGCAAAAAGAGCTTTGACTGGAAACACAGCTCCGAAGCAACCTAGACATTTTCCAAGGTCATTAGTGACCCCAAACGCAAACAGCAATCAAAACCAGTGAAAAAGTCACCTCTTCACCCGCAAAAAACTTGTCAAGTGAAATCAAAGATCAAGACAATCAATGCTCGCTTGTTTTATTTATGCGAGAGGGATAATGCATTTGGAGTCTGTCCCACCAGCTGAGACTGTAAATCAAGCTTTCAGTTTAGAGGTTCTCAAAAGATTGTGCAACAAGAACAAAAAAAGGCGTGATTTGTGGCAGACAGGGGACTGGTTTTGCCACCATGACATAGCATCTGCTCACGCAACCATCTCAGTGGCCAACCATCTTTGGGGCAAACCCCAGAATGCCTCTCTTGCCCCCCACACCTGACTCACCTGACCTCAATCTGTGCGACTTCTTTTTGTTTCCTCCAGTGAAGAGGGCCATGAAAGGACAGCGATTTGACAACTAGAAGAGGTGAAGAAAAAAAGAGGGAATTGCTGTCAGCCACCCCATCAGATGAGATTGAAAAATGTTTCCAAGGATGGAAGAGCAGATTTAGTCAATGTAGTAAGTGTAATGGAGAGTACTTTGAAGGTTAATGGTAGAATCATTGGAAGAGAATAGTGATATTGGTTCTGAAGCAAAGTATGTGAAGAAATTAGACGAAGCCACGCAATTGGAGAGAGTGGTGCATGAGGTCTCAATGTCTTGGCTTAAAAACAAGCATCCATTGAAGTAAAGTGTCAGCTTAGTTTGTAAGGAAAAAGCCTACACCCAGTGTGATTATTAATAATAAAAGTCAGGATCAGAGCGGGAGGGACTGTATTAGGACTTACCAAGCAATTGGTGCACAAAAGACTATGAAAAACAATGAAAGCCCCAAATTCATTTACAGAGCCCCCACATGGTTTAAGCCTCTATCGAATTCCACTGAATTCCTTCGGTCCATTGGCCAAATACGTGAACAGCTTTTTCCTTGGCCTAAGTGCATTGGAAAGTGGGTTTCTGCAGATAGTGTTAGATTAAATTTTAACAAAGTTTCCTTTCTTGATCCATTTTAACTTGTTCTATTTTTTAAATTATTTTCTGCTTTCTTTTGGATTGAGATTTACCTGTGGTTCATTTTGTTGTCATTGAGACTATTTTTTTTTTGGGGGGGGGGGCCATCACTGCTCTCCAGTGGTGGGAGTTGGAGGCCCAGCCCCACTGCTGGAATGGAACCTCCGTCCCAGTGGGCCGCAGTCCCGCGCACAACCACTACGCCACCAGGGCTCAGCCCCATTGGGACTATTTTTAAGTGATATTCTTCATATGAAATTCAGGATTGATAAATCTATAGAGACAATAGCTAGATAATAATTTCTTAGGGTTATAGCAGGGGAGATTGGGGGAAATGAGGAGATGGTAGTTATTTTATTATAATAATATACACAAGAGGCTGAGCCCCGGTGGCATAGTGGTTGTGCGCGGGACTGCAGTCCACTGAAATGGAGGTTCAATTCCAGCTCCATAGGAGCAAAGGCTGGGCCTCCTACTCCCACCACCAGAGGGCAATGATGCCTAAATAATAATAATAATAATAATAATATACACAAGAATGAAAAATGTTCTAAAATGATGAGTGCACAACTCTTTACAATGTATTTAAACCACTGAGCTATATGCTGTACGTATTATACACCTATAAAACTTTTTTTAAAAAAGCTGGAGCCACACCAAAAATGAACAAATGAGAGTAGTAGTGAGGGTTGTATAACATGATGAATGTAGTCAGCATCACTGAATTGCATGTGTTAAAATCAATCAATTGGAAATTATTTTGTTTTATATAGTTGGCTTTTGGGGGAGGGGGCCTCACTGCCCTGGTGGGAGTAGGAAGTCCAGTCTTGCTCCTGGACTGCTGTTGCTGGATTTGAACCACCAATCGTGTGGGCGGCAGTCCCGCACACAGCCACCACTACACCACCGGGACTCAGCCCCGTTTCATATAGTTATACCACAATGACAATATGTTAATATACACTTGAGCCATTATTACCTTAAGTGAATTTATAAAAATTATAAAGAAAACACACGCCTTGCTGTTTATTCTCACTCATAGGACAGAAAAGAACTGCTATGGGCCCACAAACTATCATATATTAAAAATAATTAACTTTATTAACAAGATTGCACACCACAATAGTTGCTTTTAAAAACTGCAAGCGGTGGGTCTGCCCAGCAGGTGGGGGCTGGGCAGCAGCCCACAGCCTGGGCGGCCCTGCCTGGGCATACAGTGATGCTGCAGAAGGGAATGTGTTCGTGGGGGAGAGCAGCAGCCATGATGCACCACTGTGTAAGATGAAACCAGACCACTGAGCTGCGTACTCTGTTTCCTTTCATAAAATGGTAATGCAAACTATGATTATAAACACCGGCGGAGGGCTGAGCCCCGGTGGTGTCAGTGGTTGAGTGGGGGACTGCAGCCCGCGGGCTTGGCGGTTCAAATCCAGTGCCACCTCTCAGGAGCAGCGCTGCGTAGCGCCCACGACCTCCAAAGGCAGTGATGTCCCCCCCCCAAAAAAAAAAAAAAACACTGGCGGATTGTAACAGATAAGGTGAGATATGATGTCTTAAAGTAGTGGATTCTTTTATGCTCCAAATAAACAGTATTTAACGTCACATGTGGTAGGCGGAGGGGAAAAACAGAATTACTAATGTTTATGGCTGAGTCCCAGTGGCGTAGTGGGACTGCAGCCCACCGGCTTGGCGGTTCAAATCCAGCAGCAGCTCTCCAGGAGCAAGGCTGGGCCTCCCACTCCAACCAGAGGCAGTGATGCCCCCCCCCCCCCTAAAAAAAGGATTCTGAATGTTTGACAGTGGATTTTAGACCCGGCTTTGAACACCTCCAAGGCCTAAGTTGGTGCTTCAACACTCAAATTTGGGTGAAGGGGTGGGGCAGGGGGTGTTATTTGGCCCTCCACTGGGCTTTCAGGACCCTCCCTTAATTTCACTCGGATCAGTTTGATATGTTGGTTTTCTACATAAGACTCATTCAAAGAAAATGTTTTTTGAATCTGGAATTTTTCTCAATGACTGATATAGGCTCTAAATTAGGAGCTGTTCTCTCTAGATGTTTCCCTCTTTTATCTTATGGCTGACTCACTCCGATCCCAGCTGACCCATTAACAAGAGGTCCAGTTCCTCAGACTGTTATTCTTTTCCTTCCTACTGCTTCTCTGCATTTTCTGCTTTTTGCCCACATAGTGCTTTTGTGATAAGAAACAACAGGCAATGCTTGATCCCTTGCCCATGACATTTACAGAGGGTTCAATCAGGTACACACCTCAGTGAAAAGACCTGTGAGAGACTTCTTGTTCCTGCTGGAGGATAGTGGTTTGTTTGTATCCATGGATATACTCGTTCCCATGGTTGCAACCTAGGTCATTTGAGAACAGGTGGGCTGACTTATCCGTTCAGTACATACTCTCATTATCTTGTAAATTAGGCTCTTGCCCACCTTGGTGATAGGAGACCAATGACAGGAGAGTTTGAATCAAAGTAAAATGTACCCAAGGAAGAACAAATTAATCAAAGCAAAAATAGAAACATGTTTGTTTAAACAATGCTCAGCAAATAATAATGTCTTAACTCTTGAATGGATCCTGCTGAACAAAGGAACAAACATTCTGGGATGACATTTCTCCTTTCTAGACTAGATGGGCCTTTGCATCTGGCTCTTTGTTCTTTCATATAAATAAATGATCTGCTACCATCAAATAGATCTTATCTTGTGAAATTTAAATGATCCTCCTGCCCTGTTAAAATGGAAACACTGGTTCATGTTCAGCTTTTAGGGATTCTAATGAAAGGGAGAGAGGAGAGACACAGACAGAGAGACAGAGAGACTGACTTAGGTAAATCTGCTACCTCTTTAGCATGCTGACAAGCAATTTGAGGACTAAGGTGTGCCTGACACCAGCCATGACATTTTCTTTTTTTTTTTAATTAAAAAAAATTTTTTTTGGGGGGTGGCATCACTGCTCTCTGGTGGTGGGAGTAGGAGGCCCAGCCCCACTGCTGAAATTGAACCTCCGTCCCAGTGGGCCACAGTCCCCGCGCACAACCACTACGCCACTGGGGCTCAGCCCCAGCCATGACATATGCAATATGTCAATAGCCTCATATGCATGCGAAAGTTGGATATTGGACAAAGAAGATGAAAGAATCGATGCATTTGAATTGTGGTGCGGTTGAAGAATATTTAAAGTATCGTGGACTGCCAAAAGGACAAACAAATCTGTCTTGGAAGAAGTATGGCCAGAGTGCTCTTTAAAGACAAGGATGGCAAGACTTCACCCCACATACTTTGCTGGACAGGATATCAGGAGAGACCAATTCCTGGAAAAGACATAATGCTTGGTAAAGTAAAGGGACAGCAGAGAGAGAAAGAGAGAGAGAGAGAGAGCAGAGAGAGAGAGCCACACAGTGGCTGCAGACGTAAGAACAGTTAAGAGGGGTTAGGGTTAGGGTATAGAAAAAAAAGGAAAAAGTAAATTAATGAACAACAGTTAAGGATACGGTATGCAGGACTGACAGTGTTTCCTTCTGTTGTGCACAGGGTCCATATGGGTTGAGACCTACTCAATGTCACCTAACAACAACAACAACAACAGCAAGAAAAGAGGTCGGGCTGAGCCCCGCTGGCACAGTGGTTGAGTGCGGCACTGCGGCCCACAGGCTTGGCAGTTCAAATCCAACAGCAGCTCTCCAGGAGCAAGGCTGGACCTCCTACTCCCACCAGGGCAGTGATGTCCACAAAAAAAAAAAAAAAAAAAAAGAGGTAAACAAGTTGGAAATTGGTTGAAGTAAATTTGTTAAATTTGACAAAGGCCTTCTTTTGCCCACCTGTCAGTAGTACATGCACCTTTCTTATCCATTCATCCACTGAGCACTGTCTAAATGCAAGATAAAATGTCAAAGTGCCAACCATGGTGTGAACACCAACCTGAGTGTGCTGAAAGCAGAGAAACCTGAAAGCAGACCAGAATACATTTGATTCTGACTCAGCTTAAGTCCACAGGATCCCTCTTGGTATAGTGAGCTGTACATTGGATTGCTAAACACAGGGTCAGCAGTTCAAATCCAACACCTACTTTGAAGAAAAAAATATGATGCTGCCCACCCAAAGGGATAGTTCTACACTCTTCTACAAGTTGCAATTGACTTGATGATAGTGGCTTGTTTTGAGTCAGCTTCAGCCAACTTAGATCTTTTCCTAATAAAAAGCTAATTATAAATATTTCACTTAGTAAAAAGTATGAAATGTTAGGTTTTTTTCCCCAATGATTTTATTGGGGGCTCTTACAGCTCTTGTAACATTCAATACATCGTTTATATCAAGCATATTTGTACACATATTGTCATATTCATTTCCAAATGTTTTCTACTTGAGCCCTTGGTGTAAGCGCCTCTTTCCCCCTCCCCCCTTTTTTAATGAATCATTTTATTGGGGGCTCATACAACTCCCATCACGATCCATAAACACATCAATTGTATGCTGCCACATCTGCGTTCTTACTGCCATCATCACTCTCAAAACATCCTCCCTCCACTTAGACCTCTGATAGGTTAGTCTTTTGGGTAACGTATACCTACAATTTACCATTCTTCTCTTCCTTCTGTGGAAGAATTATCCTTGTTTCAAGATCACCCCTGTGCCTCCAGTCTCTTATAGGAGCCAGTGGGGCTATTTCTAGAAGTCTGAAGTCAGGCTGCCAGCTCTCAGACAAGGTTTTCTCACTTGGCTTATGCTTCTGGGTCACTTGGAGACCAAGGGTCTTCTGGGGTCTTGACATGTATCTTATCCCATCTCTCCTCTGCTCACTTGTTTAACTTCTTTTTTATCTCAAGAGCGATGGACTAAAATGCACTCTACAGGACTCCTGCCTCAATCATGTAACAAAAACCGTCCATTCCCAGAATGGAAATATGCAAAGCATTGGCTCTACAGTCCTGCTGCAGAATCGGCGCACAGGCGGACAACACTGATGACCTATCACTTCAGTGGGTACAGCGGTGCAGTGGTTACACACTGGCCTGCTAACGGCAAGGTCAGTTACCTCACAGCCCCTCCACGCAAGAGGGCCAGGGCTTGCTACTCCCCTAAAACATCAAAATTCCAGAAACTCGTGTGTGGGATTATAAAAAAGATTTCTCCCAAGTTGTCTCCCTCAGAATTATGCCAAACTTAACTGCTCGCAACCTCTGGTAAATGATTGTCAAGTTATCTCCCTGGAGACTCCAGCTACACACACCAGTGTTGCTCACGCATGGGGCAGGGCTCACTCCCTGCTGCTTTAGGACAGTGAATTGCCTCCCCTGAAGCTTAGTCTCCAGCTGTAGGATGATCTCGGCTCGACTGGCATCATGAATCTAGGATCTGCCTTTCTCTTCATATGGAAGATCCTATCTCTCTACCTTCTATAAGCTATGTGCCCTAATCACCCCCCTCCCATTACTGTATTACCTATAGCATAATCCTTTCCTGTGACTTATGTCTTTATCTATAATTAGGGGGTTTGCACAACCCCCAAAGTTTAAAAGGTTAGCAATAAATCTCTCTCTCTCCCTTTCTCTCTCTCTCTCTCTCTCTCTCTCTCTCTCCACCTGGACCACCAAGCGGGGCTGAGGTGAGCATGCTACCATGAAATGTCTCTGACTCCATTATTCCTATCTCATATTTTCTACGACTTTACTATAATCTTTATGGCTGTACCATTGTGCCTACCAGACCCATGATGACATGTTAGGGGCTGGCTCTCCTGACACTCCCGGGCCAGTTCTACCCCATCCTACAGAGATGCCAAAGGGCAGCATCAACTTGACAGGAGTGGAGTTTGGGTTGATCAGTGATAATTTAGATTGTTTTCTGCTTTTCATTGCTCTAAACAATGTTCCCATGAACATGCTAGGCTGTTGTCTAATTGTCAGGCTGTCTTCCTGAGTAAGAAAGTCACCAGGTCAAAGGGAATAGTTATTTTAAAATCAAACCACTGTCTATGAAGCATAACTTCAATAAAGCTTTAAAAAAAAGCCTAACCTTCTATCTGTATTTTTTCCCACCACACCAAATGATTGCACAAAGTTTCTATCTTAAAAAAAAAAAAATCTGCAAATGTCAGATACAACCTCAAATAAGAATTTCTAGCTCATGGAAAAGTTGTGTTATGCCAGAAACCAAATTTTTTTTTTTTTGGGGGGGGGGGGGGGGGCATCACTGATCTCCGGTGGTGGGAGTAGGAGGCCCAGCCCCACTGCTGGAATTGAACCTCCGTCCCAGTGGGCCGCAGTCCCGCACACAACCACTACGCCACTGGGGCTCAGCCCCAGAAACCAAAAAAAAAATTTTTAAGGCATCACTGCCCTTAGGTGGTGGGAAAAAATGAGGTTGTCTTTTTGTTGTGTGAATTTTGGGGGGAGTATCACTGCCCTCTGGTGGCCATGGGAGCTACCCAGCCTTGTTCCTGATAGCTGCTGCTGGATTTGAACCATCAAGTCAGTGGGCCACAGTCCCGCACTCAACCACTATGCCACCGGGTCTCAGCCCTCAGAAACCAAATTTTTGATTGAAATTTTAGCCACCAGATACATCCGTCTTCCTAGGAAAAGCCATAATTTATTAGAACTAGATTTTAACCAAAACTTCTAACATGGTAAGTGAAATTATATAAAATTCCCATTATGAGACTAATTTTTACAATTTAGGTTCATTGAAGTATGATTTATGTGTATAAAAATTACACTTTTTGGATCCGGTGTTAGGCATCAAAGAACTAAAATTATATCATTATTAATGAGGGGGAGTACAGATTGGGGACCCAAAGCTCATCAATAGGTGAAGTGACATCCTCTTGCAGAGGGGTTACAAGGATGAGATGAGTCAGTTAAGATACAGGGTAGGAGCAATGAAATGTGCAACCTTCCTCTAGTTCCCAAATGCTGCCTCCCAACCACTATCATGACCCTAATTGTACCACATAAATCCAGCTAGACCAGGAGACGTACAGTGAAGTTGGAAACATGGGAAATTTAGGATAGATGATCCCTCAACACTAGTAATAGGAGTGGTAATGCCAGGATGGTGGAGGGATGGTGGAATAGAAGGGGAGAACCAATTTCAGGGATCTACACGTAGCTTCCTCTCTGGGACACGGACAACAGGGAAGTGAGTGTTGGGACACATTGGACAGTGTACAGTATGAAAATAATAATAATTTGTAAATTACTCCTTAGTTCATGGGGGAGTTCATGGGGGAGGGGGGGTGGAAGGGAAATATAGGGAGCTGACACTGGAGGCCTGGATGGAGGGAGGATGTTTTGAGAGTGATGATGGCAATAAATGTGTAAATGTGTCCTGCATACAATTGATGTTTCTATGGATTGTGATGGGAGTTGTATGAGCCCTCAATAAAATGATTCATTAAAAAAAGGAGGGAGGGAGAATGAGGAGCTTATACCAAGGGCTCAAATGGAAAAATTTTTTGTTTTTTTTGGGGGGGTGGGGGGCATCACTGCTCTCCGGTGGTGGGAGTAGGAGGCCCAGCCCCACTGCTGGAATTGAACCTCCGTCCCAGTGGGCCGCAGTCCCGCACACAACCACTATGCCACCAGGGCTCAGCCCCCAAATGGAAAATATTTTGAAATGAATATGGTAATGTGTACAAATATGCTTGGTACAAATGATGTATTGAATGTTATAAGAGCTGTAAGAGCCCCCAGTAAAATAATTGGGGAAAAAATTACCCTTTTTCAGTCTGAGACTCGGTAGTATAGTGGTTGAGTGCAGAACTGTGGCCCACTGGGTTGGCTGTTCAAATCTAGAAGCAGCTATCCAGGAGTAAAGACTGGGCCTCCTACTTCCACCAGAGGACAGTAATGCCCATAAAAAAATTACCCTTTAAAAAAAATTACCCTTGGGGCTGAGCCCTGGTGGCGTAGTGGTTGTGCGCGGGACTGCGGCCCACTGGGATGGAGATTCAATTCCGGCTCCCAGGAGCAAAGGCTGGGCCTCCTACTCCCACCACCTGAGGGCAGTGATGCCTAAAAAAAATAAATAAATAAAAAATAAATTACCCTTTTAGAGGCAGTGATGTCCACAAAAAAAAAGTTACCCTTTTTTTAGTGAACAGTTCAGAGTTTTAATCATGCCTACACTCAGGTAACCCCAACTAAAATATAGGACAGGCCATCTCCCTCCCCAAATTCTCTCATTCTCCTTTTTGAGCAATCCAACCACCCTCCTTTAGGCCACAAGAGCACCCAAGTCTTTTTCTACCTCCAACTAGCAGTGCCTTTTCTAGACTAGCACTTCAAGGGACTCACACAGGCTTTTTGTGAGAGCGCCTCCATTCAGCATAAGACTCTTGAGGTCCATATAAATTGTGCCTGTATATCAATAGTGTATTTTGGGGGGGGGACATCACTGCCCTCTGGTGGGAGTGGGAGGCCCAGCCTTGCTCCTGGAGAGCTACTGTTGGATTTGAACTGCCAAACCAGTGGGCCGCAGTCCCGCACTCAACCACCACGCCACTAGGGCTCAGCCCAGAGCATTCTTTTATCCTCATGACCAGCAGTCCATTGCCTGGATAAATCACACTTGGTCCATCCATTTACAAATTGAAGATGTCTGGGAGGTGTTTCCAATTTTTAGCAACTCTGAATGAAGTCACTTTAAACATTCAAGGGCAGGTTTTAATGTGACCATCAGTTTTCCTGTCCCCTGGGCAAACACTGACTCCTGAGACTTCTGGATTGTATCATAGGTGTATATTTTAACTGTCAAGCTGTTTTCCAAGATGGATATACCCTGGAAGGTGTGAGAATTCGTGAACATGGCATTTATTCATTCAAACCTTCCATTCAAGGGGTGGCTGGAGGATATCTCAGTGAGGGTTATGTTCTTTTATATTTCATACAAAAGAGAGCTCTGGGGCTGAGCCCCGGTGGCGTAATGGTTGTGCGCGGGACTGCGGCCCACTGGGACAGAGGTTCAATTCCAGCAGTGGAGCTGGGCCTCCTACTCCCACCGTCGGAGAGCAGTGATGCCCAAAAATAAAAATAAAAAATAAAAAATAAAAACAATTAAAATTAAATTAAATTTAAAAATTAAAAAAAAAGAGAGAGAGAGAGAGAGCTCTGGAAACTGTTCCTCTCTCTCTGCCCCTTCACCTCCCTGCACCTGAATATGATGTACATACTGTACACCACATCTTTCTCTTGTGGGCTGCAAAGCCGACCTTTCCCTTAGCAACTGAGCCCATAACCCTTGTGTGGTAGTTGGGTGATTTTCTGTCACCCAGACTCTTCTGGCTAGGGGTAGAGTCAAATCTGCCAATCAAGGGGTAGTGATACCTCATTGGAGGAGTGTTCTTTTATATGAGAGTGAGGGACTCTGGGAACTGCCTCTCTTCCTGCCCCTTCACCTTCCTGCACCAGACCCTGATTGCTGTCAGTGTCCTGCCATGTTTTCACCGACTTTGGGTCCCTGTGCCTGCATACCAGCAATCTATCATCTCCCTGTGTCCTGCATCACCTCTCGGCATCAGCAGTGTGCAGGCAGATGAGTCTGAAGAGGATCTTGGCTTCCATCCAACTTGTGAAATTGCATTGGACTGGGCTGGGAGGCCTTCTGTTGACGTAAGACGACTTGTTGACCTCAAGTTCTTTCTCACGCATGTGTCACTGGATCTGACTCTCAAGACAACCCCACCTGACACACACTGGACCACCAGGACATCAGTGCATCCTTCAATTTTCTAATGTACACAAATAAATAAGTGAGCGCTTTCTACTTTCAAGTATCAACCTCCAGATCAAGAAAGAGCCAAACCCACCGTCATCGATTCTAGTTCTTAGGAAGCACATCCATTTTAACACATGTTGAAAGGCGAAGGCTGTTGTTCAATGCTACATAGTGAATATAGAATACAGCTCACCCTTCAGCCAAATGACAGCTTATGGTTTAACCACTTAATGCAAACCATAAGAGAATCAATATTTCATTAGAAGCAGAAAACCACAAAGATCAAGGGTCAAAACGATTGCCTTTCAACCTTAACCATGTGCACTTTCTTTTTTTCCCCAGCAGGAGATGTCCACTTTGCAGGAAGGAATGATGGGGGGTGGGGGTGGAAATCAGCTCCAACTCCTCAGAGAAGAGAAGAGACGATGGGAGAGTTTCTTCCTGGTGCTCAGCTCAGCAGGCTATTACCATGGTAACATTATCCTTCATTCCCTCTGGGCCTCAGAGGATAGAGGGCAGTGCTGCTTTGGCTTCAGAAATAAACTAATACTTTCCAGAAGAAACCTTCATGACTAACACACAAAAAAGGGCCAGGGCATACGGTCACCCGCAGTGGCTGTGATGGAAATGAATAGAATCAGCCCAGTGTTTATAGTCCTCATCTTTAGCACCATTTGCCCTTCAGCAGCCAGAGCAAACAGATGACTCAGAAGCAGAGACGAGCCTTGATGAGCCAGGCTAGTGCCAAGAAGCAGCAAGAGCCAGAGCTTGCTGCAGAGAGAGTTCCTGGTTTTCAGAGCTGCTCCTGGGGCCTGGATCCTCCTGCAGTCGGAGAGACCTCTTCAAACAGCAGGGCAGCTGTTTGCTTGCTCTCAGCCCTCTGTCTTCTCCCACCCCCACTCCGCTCTGTTTTCCTCCCAGCTTGACTTGTACTGACTCTGTGCCTGGTGGCTTCGTGTGGATGTGCATTGGGAACTGCAAAGTCAGCAGTTCGACATCACCAGCTGCTTTCCAGGAGAATCCTGTGTGTGGGGGGGGGGGGGGGGGGGGGGGGGGGGGGGGGGGGGGGGGGGGGGGGGGGGCAGTTCTACCTGTCCTGACAGGGTCACTCACAGGATCACTCTTCTCATTATGAGTTGAAATTGACTTGAAAGCAGTGAGTTTGGTTTTTGACTCCCCTGGAGGTCGCTTCTCAGATGGTGAAAGCCACTAATATAAAGGGTGATGGTTCAAATCCACCTAGAGACCCCTCAAAAGAAGGATCTGGGGATCTACTTCTGAAAATTCAGATACTGAAAAAAACAACCCTTAAACACAGTTCTCATCTGACACCCATGGAGTTACTGAGGTCAGAATGGACTCGATAGCAAGTGGTTTGTGGAGGGGGGCGGCGGGGAGGCGGGGCGCAGCTCTCTCCCTCGTTGGAGGGGACAGCTGCAGCATCCAGTAAAGGAAACCAGCTTGGTCCTTAGCCTGGCATTTGTCTTCACGCCGACCTGCTCCTCTCATCCTCTCTGTCCCCAGCCCCACATTTCCTTTCTCTTTGCGCTCCTTTGCTTCTCCTTTGCTATGTTCCTGCCCAGCCTCCATAACACCAGAACACCACCTACAGGGAGCACCTACATCCCCACCCCACCCTATCCCTGTGCTGTTCACAGATATTGTGGATGGCCAGCTCCCAAATTCTGCTAGAGAACACAGGCCCCAATTGTTACGGGAGAAAATGCCCACAAAGATCACTGACTCACGAATTTAAGTGAAACAAAGCAAAGTTTATTGAAGTCAAGGGGCAGGACAGACAGGACAGACAGGACAGACAGGACAGACAGGACAGACAGGTTCGAACCCGGGCTACAGCATGACCGTGCAAGATCAAGACTGAAGCCCTGAAGCTCTATTTCACAAAG
>PVJH01010896.1:0-71484 GCA_004026705.1 Nesogale talazaci
AAAAGATGTGTATATGGGGGCTAGTGGAGGGCTCTCAGCATTCAGAACAGTGTCTCTGGTGGCTGTGGCTTAGAGAAAGAGGACAAGCCAGAAAAGTTCTTCAGGAATGGGATGTTTGTCTTTTATCTGGAGCGTGCTTGGCACCAGTAGCGAAAGGACAAGGGAGGGTCTAGACACGAGGCTGTAATCACAGCAGCTATGTTGTCTCTCCTTATTAGAAAGTAAAAGGTTCACTGTGTGCCGCCTCCTGTTTTTACCCACAGACTCAAAATAATAGCCTGCAGATGGGCAAGGGGCTGGTCCTCAGCTCCAAGCTTCCAGCTAGCCAGCTTTTGAAGCTGTGAGGATATTGGAGCTAATGACTCAAAACGCTTTTGAACTCTCAGAGGGGTTCAAGTCTCCAAGGTTTGCTCTGCCTTGGGCACAAGTCATCGCACACTCGCTGAAACCCCCATTATGCTAAGGTGGTAAAGAAGGTTGCGGGTTGTCAGAGCGATGGTCTTAACAGTGGGATCGAGTCAGAGCACTCAGCCGGTGCTGGTGCTGAGGTGGCTCTTCATGTTCCCTACATGATGAAATTGGACACCTTCCAAAGTTGTAAAGTCAAAGATAAAGTAAGATCATTTCCCTTTCCTGTTCTCAGCTTTTTCTTCTTCAATCTTTCTACCTTCTGTCCTTTCTTTTTATTCTTTGCTTTAAAGCTCTCTTTTTCCCCCAATGATTTTATTGAGGGCTCCTACAGCTCTTATAACATTCAATACACCATTTGTATCAAGCATATTTGTACACATGTTGCCATATTCATTTCTAAATATTTTCTACTTGAGCCCTTGGTATAAGCTCCTCTTTGCCCCTCCTTTTTTTTTTAATATATCATTTTATTGGGGGCTCATACAATTCCTATCACTATCCATCCATACATCAATTGTATGCAGGCCACATTTGCACACCTGTTGCCATCATCACTCTCAAAACATTCTTCCTCCACTTAGGCCCCTAGTACCAACTCCCCATATTTCCCTTCCCTCCCTCGCCCTCCCCCATGAACTCTTAATAATTTACAAATTGTTGTTACATTTTCATATCATACACTGTCCAATGTACTCCTTCACTCACTTCTCTGTTTTCTGTACCCCAGAGAGAAGGTTATATGTAGATCCCTGAAATTGGTTTCCCCTTTCTAGTCCATCACCCCACCCCACCCCCAGTATCACCACTCCCACCACTAGTCCTGAGGGATCACCTATCCTAAATTCCCTATGTTTCTGACTCGATTGTACATCCCCTGGTCTCTCTTTTTCTTCAATATTCAGAATCACCAAAGAGATCTTTCAGAATATTAAACTTTAGACCTAGAAGGAACTTCAGTAGCTATGGTATGTCCTCAAAAGCTTCCATTTTGCAACCAGCTATTTGGTGTAGTGAAGAGATCATATTGAAAAGGCCCAGTGTAAGACCTAACAGGAAAAGGTAGATGCCTCCATACCACCCACTGAGTTAGACCTGAGTCTTAATCCTTTTCCCCTACAGACGGTTTCAGAGATGTAATTATCAGTATGTACTTTTACATTTCTCCAAGATACAATTCACATAGCACACATGTCACATAAAAATATTCAAAATCAAAGCAAAATACAGCAATGACAACATGAAACAGAGAGAAACCTCAATTACAAACCAAGTAGAAAATATGAAAACCTGGAACAATTGCACATTGGATCATAAGGGAGATCAAATGACACACTATCACATGGGGCTCTAACTACAGCACAGGTGTCTGCCCTACAATGTACTCAACAACAACCCCTTTTCCCATCCCTGCCTCAACCTTCTCTCTCAGGAGGGTTGGCAGGTTTAAACCGTTGACCTTACAGTGAGAAGCTCATTGCCCGACCCACAGTGCCATCAGGACTTGGAAAATACACAGATCTTTTTGAACCCACACCCTCTCATCTATGAATGGGAATGTTAGTAAGGCGAAGGATCGTCTTTCCTGATCAGTGTTCCTTTTGCTCCTTGCGTTCGGTCCAGGATGTTATTGGCACCTACCTCATTGCCTCCCCCAATGCTCGCCCTGCCCCCGTGTGTCCTTCTGCAGTGCCCGAAGCCTCTCCTTTGCATCGTTTGCATCATCCCCACATCATCCTTTGATTTCACAGGGCAGCAACTCACATCAAAGAAAAACCAAAGGAATTATTTCTTCCAAGTTCTTGCCAATCAATATTCAGCTCCTCCAAGAGCACAAAATTAAATGACGGCAGAACAGATACGCTTTACTGTCCATGATCTCTTTCTCATATCCAAGGGCACACCTCTTCCTCTCAGCCTGTGTCCATCTATAAACATGACTTCTCTGAAGGTACTTATCAGATATCCTCTATCAGATCATCTATCTCAATTTGTCATCAGAAATGTATGGTACCATTTGGCTCTGACATTAGCTTTTACACTATGTAAAAGCAGAATGTATGTCAGTTTGGCTTGTTGCTTCCTGTGTGAGACTGGGTAGACTAGAGAAGCAAATCCACAGAGGGGAAATATATATCTATGTATGGATTTTATATAAAGAGTAAGTGTACATCAAGAAAGCATCCCAACCCAGTGTCCAAGCCCATAAGTCAAACATTGGCCCATATGTCTGAAACTGATCTACAAAGTCCTCCTCAATCTCATAGAACACATGCAACTTCAGGAGAAAAACCAAATCAGTGACCATGTCAGCACTGGCAGGCGTCTTCGTGTGGCCGCTTCAGCACCCAGGCCTGCATCAGGATAGGTCCATCTGGCTTCTCCTCAGGGATGTCAAGGAAGTGAGCCTTGCCAGCGGAAGCAGGGAACTGCCTAAGGCAGTTGCACCCTGATCTGACCATCCGAGAACAAGAGACCTGAGAATTAGAAAGGTGGGGCTCACGGAGCCATTTATCTCTCTGTCATGCAATCAATCCCACATATGTTTTTCAACCAGGTTGGCACAATAAATCTTAACTATCTCACTATCACTTCAGGGCCTCCCGTGGAACCTGGCATAGTGTAAGTCTTCATATGTTGACTGAGCAGATGATTAAGTTTAGCGTTTTGATGAAAGCTTTCACAGCAGCCATCATATAATGAGCACATACTGTGTGTTAGTCACTGATCTAGGTGTTTTATATAACTTAGTTCACTTAAAGCCCACAAGTATCTTCAGAGGAAGGTATTGGTAATTGGCTTTTATAGAAAAGGAAGCTGAGAACAGAGGAAGCACCAAGAAGGGGCAACTAACTCAATTTCCTGAGTGAGAGTAGGCTTTTCACAGAAGATGACAATGAGGATACCCCACTTAATTCTGTTCAAGTGCAGGTGAAACCAAGTTTAAATGATTGATCTCATCAGATATAGATGATAAATATAAATAGCATGATGTGTGTGTGTGTGTCAGCTAATGTCAAAGACATATATAGTTGTTGTTAGGTGCCATTGAATTGAGTCTGACCCATACTGACCCAATGCACAGCAGATCTAAACACTGCAAGATCTGTGCCATCCTCATAAGATTCCTATGTCAGAGACCATGGATGCCGTCACTGGTCAATCCGTCTCATTGAGGTCTTGCTCTTTTTTTTTTTTTTTTGCTTCCTCTCCACTTTACCAAGCATGATGTCCTTCTCCAGGGACTGGTCTCTCTTGACAATATGACTAAGTATACAAGACAAAGTCTTGCCATCCTTGCCCAAGGAGCACTTTGGCCTTACTTACTTATTTCCACATCGATCGGCTTGCCCTTTTGGCGGTCTCTGTACTTTCAATATTATTCTCTAGCACCACAATTCAAATGCATTGATTCTTCCCAGGTCTTACTTATTCAGTGTCCAAATTTCACATGTGTATGAGGCCACTGAAAATACCATGGTGTGATAGCGGCTTTTTGTGCACACATGACACATATAAGATTTGGGAGGAGTTTAGTCTGCCACTTCGTCTGCCACTCAGGTTGCAGTGTGATGACCTCCCTTGTAGGTACAACGGAGATTTCATCAATCTTTGGAGGCCTAGATATAAAGCGCTCTGGAGGCCGATTTCTTCTCTCTTTCTCCCTGTCTCTGTCTCTGTCTCTCTCTCTCTCTCTCTCTCTCTCTCTCTCTTTCTCTCTCTGCCTTCATCTTCCAGCTTGCTGGCCACCCTGAGAGCTGCTAGAGTTCTGCCACATTTCCACTGATCTTGAATCCACATAAGTTTGCATACACTGACCTGTGTGTGCCTGCATTCTGCATCATTACATTTAACTATGTGAGACTGAAGAGGGCCTTATGGACTAGTATCAAGAATGTCTGATGAACTTGAGTTACTGGGCTTGGATGTTTTATTGATATATAATTACTTTTTTTTGTAAATTCAGTGCTTCAATTTTCTTTTATTTTAATTAATTATTATTTTATAATTACTTCTTCATATAAATCTCTTGTATACATATGAGTGTTACTGGATTTGTTTCTCTAGTCAACCCAGCCTAACACACATGGCTTGCATCAGGCCCCCAAAACTCCAAATTCAATACCATAGAGTCAATGTTGACTTACAGTGACTTCCTGTAGGTTTCTGCACCTTTAACTGTTTACAGGAATAGAAATCCCAGTCTTTCTCCCACGAAGATGCTGCTGGTTTCCAACTGCCCACTAGGCAGGTTGAAGGCCCACAAGTAACCACTACACCACTAGGGCTCTCCTTAAAGTAATGTCCTTGCTTTTCAATACTCTAGAGAGGTCTTGTGCAGTAGATTTACATAATGTAACACATGTTCTGATCTCTTAAATGCTGCTTCTGTAAGCATTGATTAGGGACCCGAGTAAGGCAAAATCTTTGATAACTTGAACCATCTCTCCATTTATCATGATGTTACTTACTAGTCCAGTTGTCAGAATTTTAATTTTCTTTACATGGAGTTATAATCCATTCTGAAGGCTGCAAGCATTGATTTTCATCAGCAAGTGCTTCGATAGTTCAGGTTCTAACTAAGCCTTCCTGCAATCCTGATGCCACATTCTTTTCCATGTAAGCCAACCTCGTCGATTATTCGCTCTGCGTGCAGATTGAGCAATTATGGTGAAAGGACACAATCTGGACTCACACCCCCCTGATTTTAAAGCACACAGTACCCCCTTGTTCTGAGCACACAGCTGCCTCTTGAAATTCCCATTCTTCCCCAAATCATGCATAGTTATCCACCAAATGCCTTTGCATAGTCAGTGATAGACAAGTAGACATCTTTCTGGTATTCTCTGCTTGGGTTAGTCTGGGTAGACTAGAGAAACAAATTCATAAACACACATGTGTATAAGAAAGGGTTTTATATACAAGAGGAATTGAACATTGAAAAAGCATCCCAACCCAATTCAGTAGAAGTCCATATGTTTGATTAGCGCATATGTCTGATACCAATCTATAAAGTTCTCTTCAGACTCACAAAACACAGACAATCATGACAAGTGCAGAATGATCACAGGCCAGTGGGTAGAAATTGTTTAGATACTGAGGTGTTGTAAGCATATCAGTGCTGGCATGGGTCTCTACAAGGCTTCTCTAGCTTCAGAAGTCTGGTTATGGCAGGGTAGGTCCAAGTAATTTCTCCAGCTTAGGGTACTAGGGTAGTTCCATGTGTCTTTTCAGCTGCAATATCTCCCAGGGAGTACAGAGAGAGAAAATGTCTCCTACCTCTGAGGAGGAAAATCAGGATGTTCCACAATTCTCAGGAGAAGACCATGCCCACACAGAGGCCTCATTGACAATGATCTGATTGATATGCGAGACTTCACCTCTACATACTTAACCCTTAAATTCACAATTATATAACTACCATACTGCTTTTAGTCACGATCCAGCTGACATCATCAATGATGTCCCTTTTTCTATGTCCTCTTTTAAATCTGGCCTGAACCTCTGGCAACTCCCTGTCAATATACTGCTGCAACTGCTATTGGGTGATCTTCAGCAAAATTTCACTTGCATGCATATCAATGATATTGTTCTATAGTTTCAGCATTCTGTTGAAACACTTTTCTTTGGAATGAGCACCAATATTGATCTCTTGTAGTCCAAATGGCCAAGTAGCTGTTTTCCAAATTTTGTAGCATATATGCAAGCACCGCTTCCAGTGCTTCATCAGTCTGTTGAAATATTTCAATTGGTGCCCAATCAATTCCTGGTAACTTGTTTTTGGCCAATGTTTTCAAAGCAGCTTGAACTTCTTCCTTTTGCACAATTGGTTTTTGTTGATAGGCTACCCCCTGAAGTGATGGGATGTCAACTGGTTCCTTTTGGTTCTGTGATTCTGTGTCTTCTTCTTTTGATAATTTTTCCATCTTCTTTTGATAATGTCTGCATTATTCAATATTTTGCCTATAGAGTCTTTCATGATTTCAACTGGAGGCATAGATTTCTTCTTGAGTTCTTTGAGCTTATAGTCTTCTGAGCATGTCATATGTATGTGTGCCTGGCAATTGCTGTTGATCCAGGTTCTTTGGGCTGTGGGGAACATGCATCCATGTAAGCTATCACTGTCTGGAATAGATTGGGGCTACGCTGGTTTACCATACAGGGTAGGGGTTTGTTTGGGATTTCCTTTGCTTTTCCCTATTAGTTGAGCTCCTTAGAAACCAAGAACTGTGTCCTTCAGACCTCTCTTAAGATACTGACAGGCCAGACACAGTGGTGGTGGCCTTAGAGCTCACACTAAGTGAGTCTCTGCGAGCGGTTGTAATACAGAGGCATTCTTCTGCCTGCCTAATTGAATTGCAAACAAAGCAACCCTAGATCCTGATAAGAAAAGTCCCATTGCTTCTCATTCTGGACACCAGCTCTGTGGAATGCGATCATGCACGTGGGGGGCTGCTGTCACTCAGCTCCGTCTTAGTCAGCTGAGCTGGAAAAGATTTCATATTTGTTTTGTGCGTGTGCACGCTGGTGCACATGCGTGTGTGTTTTAAAGAAAAGAGACTCATGGATGGATGTCTGTTTGAAAGCAAATTCCTTTTAGATCAAAAAACCCAGCTCCTAGTGGGGCATCTTTCTCTTGTGCATCCAGTGCACGCTGACCTCTGGGAGAGAATATTAGCTAATGAGCGGCTGGTTTAAAGGAGAATCAGAGGCAAAATTCGACAAGTCCTCCATCTCACAAATGCATATTCTTCTAACTTTTATGCTCTTGTGCTCCACCTTTTCCAAAGCTGTTTTCTCATTCAAACAGCCCCTACTGGGAAAGCCTGCCTGGAAGAGCCGCAGGTGTCCGCTAGGCTGGAGCTCACAAAGCCTACTTGTTAATCAGCCCCATCACATGTCTCTTGACCCTTCTCCTACCCTGCTCGCTCCACATCTCTCCCAGCCAACCACCTTACTACGTGTTAAAAGGGGGGGAAGAGGAAGCTGAACAGTCCCCCGTCAAAAGAGCTATTATCCTAAAACCCTTAACAAGGCCTGGGGCTTGGCAGTAAATTAATTCAAACTTTTGCTCCCCTCCTCCTTTCCTAGCTATGTCCCTTTCGTGCCCCCTCCCGGCCCCCCATTCATTGGTCACTGCCATGCTGGCTGACTCTGCTAGATTCAATGACCACTGGACATTCTACCACATCCCCTTCGGGAGGTGTCTTCCCCAGAACTCCTCAGTCTCCTCAGTCAGAGTGAATCAGAGATGGAAATTTGCAATCAACTGCTCCTCCTGCTTCTCCCCCTCCTCCTCTGGTACCATGAGGAGCGCGATGAGAGGCTGTGAGCAGAGCCTTTGTCAGAGGTTTAAATGAGGCATCTGGAAGCCAAGCAAATGGTTTCTTTACAATTGTCTCTACTGGCTTATTGGCTGCTCTGATTCTGTAAGTCTTTCCCCACCTCGATCGGGATGCAAGTTGAGAATGTGCACCCCATGGCATTTCAGCTTCAGGAGAATCAGTGAACTAAGATGCATCGTGGAGGACTCTCGGGTTGGCATGGGCAGCTTCAGAGAACCGATGCCCATGACGCTCATCATGCAGCCTGCAGCAGCTCCTGCTCGGAGGTTTATTGCTCCCCCGCTCTCATGAACCATCAGACCCCTTGGCCTCCGTGTTCCCAGAAACCCGAAAAGGGGGAGCAATGGGGGAAAATATGAAACGACCCTCAAGTTACAAGGACTCTGTCAAAATGGGATTCTATTCCTGGAAAGCAGCCATGCTGCTGATTGGTAAAATGCTGCCAGGATCCAAAAGATCATCTTAAAACACATGGAGGATGGATCCAGAGTTTACTCATGTTTATGGTTTAATGCAAAAAAATAAAATAACAGCCAAAAAAAAAATACCCAGACACATGGGTAAGTTGGTAAAAAAAAAAAAAATCTGGTCTTTATTATGTTAAGATCCTTGTAAGGAATATCTAATCTGAGAACCATAAGGAATAGAGGAAGGTGAGAGAAAAAAAACACATCTCTTCAAATGTAAACATGTTAAAGAAAATCTTTTACATTACAAGTTGATAAAGCTTACCAAAAAGGCTAAATGGGATTTTAAGTAGGTTAAAAATATGGTGGGGGGCGGGGGTGGTGGTGGTGGCAGGTTCTTTACAATTCCCCGTAAACTTTGGTTTAGAGTATTGGTTTATTTGTATGCAAACAACCTTAAAGAAAGAGCCCATTTTCACAATTGGGTTTTGACAAATGCTAACTAGGTCTCAGGGGTAACATTACCCAGCAGCCATCTCTTGGACATTAACAAAAGCAACCAATGGTCAGAAGGCGCAAAAGCCTACTGACCCAGTAAAACTGAGAGCCCTGCTGCCTTGGGAGGCAGAGGGAGATCAGAATCATTGACAGGGCTCTTGAACTACAATAAAGACATGTGATGCTGTCTCATTCATGGTTTATGAAGACGATATAGCCCTGGAGTCTCTAGGATTTTATAGAATTATAGATCAATCTGTTTTCTACAGAACATTAAAAAATACACACTGCCATTAAATTGATTCTGATTCTATAAGAGATTGAAAACCAATGGTGGTTTGAATGGTTAAGACTCATCGACCTTAAGATAAGCGACAGAATTTCTCTGCCTTGTTTCAGTTTTGAAAAACAGATAGTGGCTGAGGAAGCCATTTCAAGACCCCTTGCTAAATCATGAGAGATCCCAAGATGTCCCTGGGGACCACCAAATTAATTCACCTTAGAAATCTTTCTGGGAAGGATGGCAGATGGGAAAAACTTGCAAACAAGCACCATTGACAACCACATCGCAAGGTAGCTAAAAACCACACCAGACTGCAAAAGCCCACATCCTGGACAAAGGGTCAAGCTGGTCCCTCTAAACCTTCTAAAAGTGGTTCTACAGGAAACTCCAGTCTGACTGTGGGTGACCATGCGGAGAGGCGGGGGGCCTGTGCACCAATGACCACCGCAAGCATGGGCAGCATCCCATCATAAGTCTTGCCTTCTGATACCAGAACCCCTGGCAACCAGGAGAGCGAACAACCATCTGGGAGAACACTAGCAGAGCACCCTATTGGCATGGCCCAGCATATGCCAAGACAATCCCACCTATCTCCAATTTTCTGGCAGCTATATAAGCTCCCTGTTGCACCTTCTGGGGATAAAAACCCAGAGGGGGCCCTCCTCCCCCAGCTTTGATGAGTCAAGGGAAGCATTGCTTCAATCCTCATCTCCAGCAGTTAGCTTTTTCACGCCTAGACCTTGGTTAGTGTGGAAGCCCTGGGCTTCTCCTGGTCCTTCTTGCTCTGCGGAAGGCGAGGGCTCTTATTGTAGGATTAGGCTGGGGACAGGGACACCCCGAGCAAGAGTCATTTGCTTACAGAAGCCTTGGAGGTTCCCTCCCCTCTCTCTTTATTGTGGTGTAAATTGCTTATCATAAAATTCACACCTTCGAAGTGCACCATTTTCGTAAATTTGCCAAGTTCTTCACATATTCTGGGTTTAGAGCAACTTCATCATTCCAAAAAGATCTCTCGTGCTCACCCTTCTTAACTCCCCCTCGATGCTGTTGAGTGATTGTTAGTTGCTTTTCAACTTATAGTGACCCCATGTGGCAATATAGAACTGCCCCCAACAGCGCTTTCTAGACACTAATTTTCATGAAGCTCACCCGTCTTGTCTCTCTGGGAGCTGTTGCGGAGAGGGTGGGGGTTGGAATAGACAGTCCTCTGGTTACCAAATAATCTCTTAATTGTTGTGCTACCAGGGCGCCGAGACAACCACCATCTATCTTACTGTCCCCATACATTTCTTTTCTTCACATTTCACAAAAGCAAAAGCGGGCAATAGCTGATGAGTGGGTTTCTTTTGCTTAGTGTGATAGCTGCACAATGTCATGTCAACTTGATAAATACAAATGACGGGGTGGAGTCTAGCCTGTCAATCAGGTCACACACCCTTATGTCTCCTTATGGGTGTGACCCTCTGATGCCTCTCCTTCCTCCCTGGAGGCGGGACACACTTTCTACGCTTCATATTCCTGTTGACAAGAATATGGAGTCATACTGATGGCAGCCAGAGGCCCGGTGATGCTTCTGCTGCCACTGGACCCGCAGGACTTTCTGCTCACCGCCCTGTGATCTTGCATTCAGCACCATTGCATGTGTTGCATGAGTCTGAAGGGAGGAGTTCATGGGCTGATATCAGACTTATGGGCTAATATGGACTTGATCTGGCCTGGACTGGAACGTTTTATTGAGGCATAATTACTTCTTGATATAATGTTCTCTCTTATACATAGATAAGTGTCTCTGGGGTTGTTTCCCTAGTCAACCCAGACTAATATATTTAGCATATTGTTTTTGAAGCTTGCCCACGTTTTAATACTTATAACAGACTAGGATTCCATCAGAGGGACATACCACCACATTTTCTTGATCCATTTTCACTTTATGAGCATCGGGACTGCATCTAGCTGTTGGCAATAGTGCAGAATGCTGCTTCAGACAATTGTGTGCAGGTTTTTGTGGCATGTGTTTTTTCTCTACAAGTGGAATGGCTGGGTTGTATGACACATTTATGCTTCATGCTTCAAAAACTGTCAAAATACTTTTGCTAAATGGCTTCACCACAAGGAAGTTTTCTTCAGGGTAACCCAACCAGACCCCAAACCAAACCCACCGCCATGGAGTCAATGCTGACTCATGGAGCTTCAGAGATTCCCAAGGCTGTAAATCTCTCTGGGAGCAGGATAGCCTCACCGTTCTCCCATAGAAGCACTGTTGGGTTTGAACCAAAGAAAGCGTGGTTCGCAGCCAAATGCTTACCTGACAGTATCACCAGGATAACCAAACAGATCCTCTGAAGGGGGCTTCTTTTCTTTGTGACCCTTTCTAGCAGGAAACAGTCGGTTTTCTTCCCACTCTGAGTCTCAGTCAGTTAGAAAGCCAAGCAGTAGGTTAATTTTTCAAATAAATTCCATTTTCCTATCCTGAACATGCTGTTGAGTTCATATGCAAACTAAGCTACCTTGAAAGCAGAAAGCAACGCTATGAAATGTGCTTTCAGACCTTGGGCAAGTCACGTTGGAGGTGACTCAGTTTTCCCTTCTGTGGGTGCAGGATTAGAAACAGGGGATCTTTTATGTCCCCTCCATTTACTCACGTGTCTCCGGAAGTGCACAAGAAGTAAGGCTTCCATCGCTCCTCTTACTGTGGAGATCAAGAGTTCCCTCAATCATGAAAATGTCAGCTCAAAGAATACCCGTGTAACAGAAGAACTAAGTATAGACTTGAAAGTTAGAGCAGAGCAAGCAGTGGGTGGAAGAACCACTTTCTCTTGGTGGACAAGTCATGTTCTGAGAGAGAGAGAACAGGAGGAAAATTGACTTGAAAGTAGTGAATTTGGCTACCTTTGTCCATTGTGGGCAGTGAAGTAGCATGGTGCTTGCAGGGCACTCTTCGATCAGCGGAGTTTTTATGTTTTTTGTTTTGTTTCAGTTTTGATTTTATTGGGAGCTCTTATAGATATTACAACAATCCAATATTCAATTAGATCAACCATAGTGGTACAACTACTGTCACCATCATTTCCCAAACATTTTCTTTCTTCTTGAACTCTTTCCTATCAGCTCTCCTTGAATCCCCTCCTTACCCTACCCCCAAGGAATCCTTATGAAGTTATCCTTATTATTGCCCTAGTTTTCATTATCCACTGTATTTGTTCCCCTAAAGTTCTCCTATTCGTTCTGCTCAAGTGGGGTTACAGTCATCTTTGCTATTGCCGCCCACCCCTCTTCCCATACCCCCAGGAAATCATTACTCCCATTATTATTCCTAATAGGTTTATCTATCTTGGATTTCATGCATTGAATGAACTTCATTATACCACTGAATATTCATAGGTCTAACAAGCTTAACGAGGTAAACCGGGACCATAATAGTTAGGGGAGAAAATATTAAAGAACTGGAGGATAGTTACGTGTTTTATCAGGGATATACTGCACTCTAGATATATCTTCCCTTCCATATGATTCTTCTGTGAGGGAATGTCCAATCATCTTACAGGTGGGCTTTAGGTCTCCACTTTGTCTACAATTCTTCACATCAATTTGATTGCTTGTTTTTGAACTTCTGACATCTATTCTGGTTGACACCTCTTGATCACAGAGACTGGTGTACTTCTTTCATGTGGGCTATGTTGTTTCTCTGCTGGATGGCTGTTTGTTTAATTACACATCTTTAAGACCCCAAACACTATATCTTTTGCTAGCTTGGCACAATCAGCTTTCTTCACCCCATTTTCTTATGCACCCATTTTGTCTTCAGTGATCCTGTCAGGAAGGTATCACACATTGCCACATAATTAGAACAAATTGTTCTTGTAATGAAGTAAGGTTTACATAGAAGCCCAAAGTCCATCTGTATCCCTAAAAATTCTTTGCCTTCGAGTTGACTTAGATTCATAGCAGCCCTATGGGACAAAGTAGAACAGCTGTGGTAGTTACATAATTTGGTGTCAACTTGTGGAGGGGTGCAGTCTAGCCTGTCAATCAGGTCACAGCTTGATGACCTCATTTGGAGACTTGAAGAAGATAAATAGCTGATTGGAGGCCAGCTATACTCTCCCTGTAAGCGATTTCTGTCGACAAGACACATGAAGCTGTGCTGCAGTCCTGGAGCTGGAGGAGCCACATGAAGATCCACACCAGATGCTTCCACTGCCACTGGATCCACAAAACCTTTCACCCACTGGCCTGTCATCTTCCTGCATTTGGCATCATTACATATGTTGTGTGAGACTATAGAGGAATTTATAGGTTGATATCAGACATATGGGCTAATATTGGACTTATGGACTTGATCTTAACTGAGATGTTTTCTCGATGAACAATCGCTCTTTTCTATAAAGCTTTCTTCAACACATATGAGTGTCTATGAATTTGTTCCTCTAGTCAACCCAGACCACCACCGCTTCCCTTGTGGATTTCTGAGACTGCAACCCTATATGGAAACAGAAACCTTCATTTTCCTCCTGAGGAGCAACTGGTAGTTTTGAACTGCTGACCCTGTAGTTAGCAGGCCAATGTGTAACTCATCATGCCACCAGGGCTCAGCACCGTTAGTCAAATGTGCACCTACTGTAAAGGGAGTACAAGTGTTTTCCTTCTTCAGCTCCTGACATTTAGAATCTATAGTAAGTTCCGATAGCCTCCTTAAAAAAAAACAAAAACAAATTACTCAGCCGTCCCTCTGCCTCAGCAATTAAAAAAGGTTTGTTCGATAGCTCTTAATCCAAAGCAAAGTGGCCCTTACTGGTAGATGCCATTGAGTTGGTTCTGACCCACAACGACCCTGTGCACAAGAGAAGAAAGCACTGCCCAGTCCTACGCCACCCTCACAATTGTGCCTAGGCCTGAGCTCATTGTTGCAGCCACCATGTCAGTCCATTTTGCTGAAGTGTTAGGGTCTACTTCCTCAGCAGCCCACCCCATCATTCCCCACCCAGGGGGCAATATTGCTCACTTCTGGAAACACTGCCCTAAAGCACTTCAGCAAAGTCGAGCATAAGGAAAGACCACAGTTACCTTCAGTCCTGGCTTGCAGTCCCTTGTGAATTGAGATTTTTGACATTCTGCCATTATTTGAATGACTCAGTGCCGTCTGGGGCGGGGGAGGGAGTGCGGGGTGGGGAAAGGGATGTCGTCCTGGAATATGGCATTGCCCATTAATGAGGCCCTTTTACCCTGTGTAGCGCTACCTAGGGCTAATGCCATTGAAGAATGCAGTATCAAATACAGTAGAGGAAAAAAGGAATCAGGACTCCAGGCTGTGGTGTCATCACCACAGGACAGGGATTAATTGATAGGATGATGGAATGTCCACATCTCAAAGAAGGAAGAGAGCTTTGGCTTGGCAGCTGAAGGAGCTGACTGTCGCAGTGGGAGGAGACAGCAACGTGTGCTAGACCTCTCCCTGGTTTGCAGCGAACCCAGTCTTCTAGCAGGGCAGACAGACTAGAGAAGGATCACTTACAGCAGGATTTCAGGGCCGTGGACCTTTCCCTTCTCATTTGTCAGTTTCTCTATAGTTAGTTGCCACGAGCTGCTTCAATGGCATACATGAGAGAACAAAGCATTGCCGGATCCTGCACCTACCTCGCCACCGTTGAGCTGCTCCAGTCCGTTACTGCAGCCCACATGCTTCTGGGATGCCCTCCATAGTATGGGCTCATCCCCTGGCATGATGTCGCACCATGCTCTCCCGTGAGCCATAGACTTGAACTTTCTAAAGTAGATCACCAGACCATTCTTCCTAGTCTTTCTTGGTCCAGAAAAGGCTTGGAAACCTGTTCACCAAGGTGGACCCTGGCATTGGAAATATCGGTGGTCCAGCATCAGAGCAATATACACGCCACCACCGTATGGCAAACTGGCAGGTGGGTGTGCTCCTAACCTGCTATCGAACCCTGACATGATGGTATCACCTCCACAGCAGGCCCAGCTTGAAGCCCAAGTTCTGAGGGTTCGTTTGAGGGAGAACATGCGCATGACTTCCAAGTGCTCCACAATCTCTCTCCTACAGACTCCCCTCCTCTTATTAAACACTCTTCTGCCCAACTTGGCTTTCCTGTCAAATCCACCAGAACCACCCCCTTTGTCCTCCTCTCTGCCTGGCTTCTTCCTTGGGAGCCTATAGAACCACCTCCTGTTAAAAACAGGATGCAACCCTATTTCACACACTCCCACCAGGAACAGAAATTTGGGGTTGCCTTAAGCATAACACCCCTGTCCTGACAATCCTGACCAAGAAGTCCTCTCGGCATATTCTTCTGGGTTTTAAAAGTCCAGGAAAGAAGGAGCCCTGCTTCTTCCTTCATGATCCCTCCTAGATCCCTGTGCCCTGCCCCAAGCCCTCCCAACCCCCATTTCTTTGCTCTCTGCCTGTCCTGCACAGTCCTTCTCCACCTGCTGTCTTCTTCCCTGTAGCTCTGATGGAAGAACTTGGTTCACAGGATGTTTGTCTTATATGTCAAACTCAAAGGGCCCCAAACAAAATGTTCCCACATAACACCCATCTCTTCACCTCCCAAGACTGAAATTCTGTTGGCCACTTCATTTCTTTCTCTTGCTTGGTAATAGCGCCTAACTCCTTGCTTCTGTGAGGGCTGTGTGAAGTCGGGTAAATCATTTACCATATAGGACATGACACAGCATGTTTGACAATGTCAGTGATCACTGGGTAGTGTGTGATGGCTCACGGGGGACAGATGAGGTGTGCTACTTCATCTTTAAAGCACTGCAGTCTCAGCTGCAGTTCTACCCTACCCTATATGGTCACCAGGAGTCAGAATTGACTTGATGGCAATGATTTGTTTTAGTACTCATTTTTACCACCCAAACACTGCCATCAAATCAGTTCTTGATTCAGAGTGGCCCTATTGGACAGAATAGACTGGCTCTTTGGGCTTTCTGAAACTCTTAAATCTTTATGGAAACAGACAAACTCATTTTTCTTTTGCAGAACCACTAATGGGATTGAACCACTGACTTTGTGACTAGCAACCTAATGTTGACCCCACTAGGTCACCAAAACCAAACTCACTGACATCAAGTTGATGCCTACTCATACTATGCCAGTAGGTATGGCATCCTCGACTTGATTTTCACAATCAAGTTAAGTGCCACTGATACTTGAACTTGAGTCTCTCAGTTCATAGAGTCCAGAGTGCTCACAATCACACCATCATACCTTACACTTACTTTTACCAGTTGCTGTTAAAGCAATGCCAAATCACAGGTGGTCCCTGTGTGTGTCAGAATAACTTTGCTCCATAGGATTTTCAAGCGCGATTTTTTAGAAAAAGATAAGCGCACTTCTCTTCACAGAATGCCCTCATCTTTTTTCCATATGCCTTTCGAAA
The DNA here is from genome assembly GCA_004026705.1 of Nesogale talazaci. Taxonomy (NCBI): domain Eukaryota; kingdom Metazoa; phylum Chordata; class Mammalia; order Afrosoricida; family Tenrecidae; genus Nesogale; species Nesogale talazaci. Next base: position 16,343 of record PVJH01010896.1, read on the forward strand.
CCATCCATCCATCATTATCCTTTTTATTCTCCCTACTTTCTCTCGTACAAGCCCCCATTACCCTCCCTCTGGCTTAAGACAGAAACTCTAGGGTAATCTACTGATCTCTAATGTCTTCTGCACTTCCTAAATCATTGGAATACAAGGTGCAGATAGAGATAATAAAAGAACAGCCTGGATTACTTGGATCATGGCTTTCTTTTCCACTCAGCACTTCCTGATGAATCAACAGCCATGCTGCAGTGAAACTGGTGTAGGGGTTTCCTGTGAAATCTTCTGTCTCTCTCAAGTCTATTTTTTGGTAGCTATCATTCTCTCAGGCTGTAGTGTCCAAATCTGAAATCCAATCCAGCCTGTAAAGCCCGCTTCTCCCCTGATGGCGGTACCTTTGCTTCCTTCCTTTTCCTTCTTTGAAGCCCCCACTGCTTCTGGCATATAGTGCTTTCATCGTCTTACTCATCTTTTAGGTCCCTGCCCTGTACCACCTCATCCCAGCCACCAAGGCAAAACAGTTTGCAGCCTTCTAACCTAAGTATGCAATCAAACTTTTAATGCAGATGCACCGATGATTATTGGTTATTGGAATGCAAAAGTTGGAAACAAAGAAGGAGCAGTCGTGGCGAAATAGATCTTGATGGTAGAAATGGCTTAAGATGACATGGTAGAATCTTGTAAGACCAATGATTCATTCATTGCGAATACCCATTTTCAACAATGTAAACAGTGACTATATGCATGGTTATCACTAGATGGAACGCATAGCAATCAAATTGACTTCACATGTGGAAAGATATTATATAGAAGTTCAGTATCATTGGTGACTGAAAATAAGGTCAGGGGCTGACTGTGGAACAGACTATCAATTGCTCATAAGCAAGCACAGGTTGAAGCTAAAGACAATTAAAACAACTCCATGAGAGCCAAAATGTATCCTGAATTCTGAGAATGTGTTAAGAATAGATTTGACTCATCAAACACTAACAAAGACCAGAGGAGTTGTGGGATAACCTCAAGAATACTATATATGAAGAAAGAAGACAATCATTACAAGGATGAGAGGAAAAACTAAAATGGATATCAAAAGAGACTCTGAAACGTCCTCCTGCACATGAAAAAGTGATGAAATAAAATAGCTGAACAGAAATTCTTCAAGGGTGGCTAGAGGAGACAAGTGAGGGATGATGAAATGTACAAAAACCAGGAGCCAGAAAAGGGGAAGGGAATCATACTCAGAATTTCTCAAGCTGATATAAACAAAAAGCAACAATGCAGAAACACAACCAGCTCCGAGTTACAGGACTGAAGGATTCTATGACAAAGTATTAAGTGAGGCGAGAGGCATCGAAGGAAGAGGACATGGGATGAAAGATACTATTGCTAACATCAAATGGATCTTGACAGAAAGAGAATACTAGAAAGATGTTTACTTATGTTTTACTGTCTATGGAAAGGCATTCAACTATGAATTATAGCAAATTAAGGCTAACGTCACAAAGAAAGGGCATTCCAGAATACTCAAGAGTCTTGTACACAGAAAAAGAATCAGTCACTGGAACCATACCCAGCCTGCATTTTCTTAACGCTATATAATAGTGTGAGCTTCCTCATGCTTCATGTTTGACTTTCTCCTTTCAAACTCTTTACATGACCCACCCCAAAGCTCCACGTGTCCACAAAGCCTCATGTCATAATTCGCCATGATTTGAATGACTGTCAGTTACAGAATGGTGCCCGTGGACAAAAAGGCTGAGGGCATTGCCCTTCCCTCAGGTCTGGCCTGCACCAAGAAGGCCATGTCCTGCAGTTAAACATGCCAGAAAAAAAGGACTGATAAGCAGAATGCTGTGTCTACACAAATTACACTGCATTGCAGAGAGCACTTTGGAAGTTTGAGCAAGAACTGTTTCTTAAAATGCATGAGCCTACAGTAGCTTTACTGAGGGTACGACATACTTATCAGTCACTGGCGGAAGCTCTGCCTACGAGGATGGGTATTTTATGTGCATCTAAGTGACTCTTTTGACGTAGTTTTTGATTCTTTTCATTAGGCAAGATGAAGCCTATGCTGCTGGTATAAAAAGATGCACACATCGCGTCAGCAACCATGGTGTAATGCATTTATTTTGTGTGACCAGAGTAAAATCATTCAACATGTAGTTTGTTTTACAGAAACACTGAACTAACCCTTCAGCTGCTGTCCCACAGAAATACATGTCAGTTGTGGCACACCTTTGCTGCGGGTGCTTGACATACTTACCCTGTTCCTGCAGATAGGATCAAAGAAAAGAGAAGATGAAAGCTGGGAAGAGGAGTGGTTCCTGTCTGCTTGGCATGACCTTTATTGGGGATCCAGGAGCTGCTTAAATGTCTTTTTCTAGTGAAAGTTCCTTATTGAGTACCAAGACCTCCCCCTCTTGGGTCTCAAATAAATAAATGGGGTGACCTCTTTAGCCCTTTGTTTGCTGATGAGGCATCTTTCTTTCCATCTTTCTTCCATGTTTGCCCAAGGGTTCTTTCTCTCTATTTGGTTTGGATTATGTCTGTCTTAGAAAGCACACTGACTTACGTGGGGGCAAGATGGAATTGCTGCCATTGGAGTCCAACAGCTCTTGTTACAAATGATAGTACTATCACTTTTTAGTTGAGGGTCTTTGGCAGCTTGTCTTTCCCTCGGTTTCCATCTCCATACCCTTAGCATAGGGACGTAAATAACGTTAGCTCCATTGTCATCATATAGCAAAACCAAACTCACTGCCAGAGAGTGAACACTGGCTCATAGTGATTCCCAGACTCGAAGTGTTTAGGAGAGCGGAAAGCTCAGTCTTTCTCCTGTGCAGCTGTGGTGATTTTGAACTGGTGACCAAGGGGATCGAGGGCCAAGGATTAACCACCAGGCTCCCTTACACATGTTCCTTCAATTTGATCCATACCCTTGTGCACAGTCGGTGACATCTGAGCACAGGAAACCGTTACCCAATTTTGCCTTTGTAACTTCTACCTTTACTTACCCAGAAGCCAATCTAAAACACATAGGGTGTCTCTACCCACCTCCTACTCTCCACCCCCTAAGTCGTCGGATGATCTCATCCTCACCTAACAAGAGAGTGAGTGGAAGAATGTCTTCTCGTCTGGGCAGAGAGCAGCTATGGAAGGTTTTCTCGGGGTCTTCATTCTGTTTTCTTCCCCCAAAGCAAGCAGAGCTAGAAGCCAGCCAGGGCTCTGAGGAAGCACCCAGGTCAAGGTGTAAACGGTGTCAGGCTGCCGAGAAGGGCAGGTACCTGGGTTGCCGGCTGTCTCACGTAATGAAACGCTTTTAGCCTGAGGACTATCTTGAACTCATTCTATCCCGGAGAATGAGTCACTTACAGGAAATGGTGTAAACCGAGGTGTACTATTGGCCCCATGGAAGACCTCGTTGTCCCAGGATGGTGGAAGATCAGTTGTCACAAGTTCAACCTTTGTATTTGATAGCTTAAAATCTACGAACAAAACAACTCTCCAAGGTTAAGCAATTGGCGCTAAGCCTCCTGTTCGAACGATCTAACTAAACCTGGATGGAACTCGCTCCTGAGATTCCCACCCTCCCTCCATCGCTTGCCACCCTCTTCCCACCGTTCATCAATAATCAGGTCTGCTTCCCAGATCTGTCATGGATCCTGAGCCCTCACCATTCCTCTTGAGCCTAACTCTGGGTCCGGCATTACTCCCCGGGGGCCCCTGCCTAGCACCGGGACCCTGAGGGCCAGCTAGACGATCGATGTACAGTCCCTACACCTATGCCCCCAAGTTGTGGGGAAAGGCAGGCTGCAGACACGGAAGCCAGCCCCTGCAGAATGGCGCAGAGTCCACGCGAAGGTGGCGCAAAGGGGGGCACAGCTCGGGGGTCAGACTGCGCCCAGCCCCAGGCTAGGGGCGGGGCCTCACCTTCGGCCGCGGGAGCCTGCCTGGGGCAGGGAGGCTGGGCGCGAGGGGAGGGGGGTCGGTATTGGCAGAGTTTGGAGGCGTCCGGGGCGGGGGGCGCGGCTGGCGGCGCGCGGGCGCAGCGGCCCGGCGCGCTGGGCCGGGGGCCGGGGGCGGGCGGCGCGGGGCGGCGGCGGCGGCGGCGGCGGCGGCGGGGACTGCGGAGGTGCGGCGGGAGCCGAGGCGGGCGGCGTAACCGGAGGCGGAGGGGGCGGAGCCGCGCTCGCAGCTGCTCCCCGGGCCGCCGGGCCGAGCCAGACGACACCCGAGCGCGGCCGGGCACGCTCCGCGCGCAGACACTCTCCAAACAATGCTGCCAGGCGCCCGGCCGGGCCGCGGGCGGCCGGGCGACGGACGGCGAGGCCCAGCGAGCGCAGCCCCGAGGTGAGCCCGAGACGCGTCCTCCGGGTCCTGCCTCTTTTTGTCTGGCAAACGTGGCCGCAGCGGGGAGCTCCGGGGTCGGCGGCTCGGGCGGTCGCCGGACGGGCGGCCCCGTGTCCGCGTCCCCCGCTTGACAGGCGGCCCTTTGGGGAGGTGGAGCGTCCCCAGCCGCGTGCGCCCGGGCTTGGACCCGAGGTGGAGGCGCCCAGCCTCGGGGGCAGAGCTGCGGGATGGGTGTTTTCTATTCATTTGAGAATCGCGCTCTTGAAAACGGGGAAACTTTCCTCCGAGTTCCGGGAGGTGAGGGGGCCGGGGGGTTCCGACTGTTCAGATGGTTTTTCTGGGCTTGCTGCTCCTCTGGGGGCAAGGGACCGCCGCGGCCTGGGAATTGCTTGGCGTGACTGCTTTCTAAGGCGGGAGTATTGTCAATGGAGGGGAGAGAGAGACCCGGCCTGGGTTGCTGGAACCAAGACCCCAGGGCTGAGGGTTTGGCGGCTTCCCGCACAGCAGCGGGTTGGGTGCTGTGCTGGGGCATCACAAGAGGAACAGAAGTGACGACCCTTTCTCGAGGGAGGCTGACCCTTCCAAACCCATATGGGAGCTCGTCCTTCATGTTTGCTTGTGGGGGCCCCCTTCCTCGCCGGACACACACACACACACACACACACACACACACACACTCACGCATAAAACAGAAGCCCTTTACTTTCCAGTCCTGTGAATGCGAATGGCCGCGGCCGCTGGTCAGAGCAGACAGGGCAGCCGCACGAAGTGTTCCCTCCTCCAGCACATGGCTTGGAGAAGCCGATAGCAAAGCCCAAAGGTCTAGGGCTGGGGTTTGCACTGCGTTCAGGCTTGAGGCTAGTTCAGGTTCAAGGGCTTTAGAGATCTCTGGTCTGAGCTGTCCTGAATAACCCCTTACTCCTGCCTTTTTGGAGAATGAAATTTGACAGGAAACCCCGAGGAGGGTCCGGAAGCAGGGTGGCATGTGGACTCCGGCGTTATTCAGCTCTTCTGGGGTCCTGTGGAATTTGAGGTCCAGTCCTCACCAGTTTAGCGTTCGTGGGTACAAAACCACTACCCCCTCTGCTGAGATTAGTTTACGCAGCCAAGAAAAAGTGTGACGATTATGACTTCACATGTGTGTATTAACGTTGTCACTTTCTCTTTTCTCTGTGGGCATCCACACGAGTCAGTGGAGTGTGCTGAAGTCTAGGCACTCCTTTCCGTGCAGTCTTCCTTTTTTCTTATGCTGCATGAATGTGATGACTAAAGAAATGTATTTAGATGAGGGATTGTCTTCTGGAAATGTGTCACTTCAGGGTAAGGTACAAGCAACTATTACACAAGCAGGAGGGATATTTTGAGTCAAAACACTCACTTTTACAAATCTGGTCAGCCTGATTATTTTTTGAAACAGGCCTGGGGTAGAGGGGTGGCTGTGGGATAAACTGGGTGCGCGTGTCTCTGACAGCTTCAGCCTTGCAAATTGTATCCGCAGGTCTAGTACAGAAATTTGCAGCGGCAATGCTATTTCATCACAGATTGGATCAGAAAGAGTGCCGAGATTTTTTAATCATTATTTTTTTTAGTTCTGCACTGTAGCCTCCCACGGAAATGAGGGAATTTGCATAACGTGGAGGGCCTGCCTGCCCTCTGAGGTAAGGAATGTGGGCTGGGCAGTATCCCTGGCAGCTGTGCAGGATGGGCGGGCTGGCAGGATAGCTGCACCTACTCCTTGAGAGTCACTTGGGGCTGTCACCCTCTTTTCCTTAAAACTCATAAAACTTCCAGCTAAAAGGAGATCATTCCAGACACAGAACCTCTCTAGACTTACAGAGAGGGGCATTTTGTGACTGGACATGGAAATATTACACACACACACACACACACACACACACACCTGGTGCTGAGAAACTGGCACTGGTGACGTTACTGGTGAAGCTATGATACTCAACACCTGCCACTCTAAGGGAGAAAGATGGGGCTTGTAAGCCTGCACAGGGTTACACTCTCACGCACCCTGTTCCACCCAGTCCGACAGGGCCCTTGTGGCATGGATTCGATGGCAGTGAGATTGTTTGATTGTTTGTTTGTTGCTGCTGCTGTTTTGAGTAGTCAAAGGGAGTGGGAAGCCCAGGATATCATTTTGTTCACTTAGTCATCCACTGTCCCATAAAAGCCTTCTCACTTTTGAATATTTGTGTGGGAAAGTCAGTATTCAATGGTCAGAAATTGATGATACACTGATGAGAAGTTCTGAAGGAAAATTCAGCACAATATTAACCCAGGGCCCCTCAGAACTCACCAGAGCTGTGTAGGTGTGTGTTTCTGTGTGATCAGGGGGCGGGGAGTCCAACACCAGCCACCCACTTCTAACAGTCTGTGCCCTCGGAAACCTGTTGCAGAGGAAATGAAATGTGGCCACATTAAAAAAAATGCTTCTTTGTGACACTGTGTGACCCCTCGAGGAAGTGGTTGGACGCCCACTCGCTCCGCCCAGCTTGAAGAGTTGTTGGCAGGAACTTGACAGAGCTGCACAAAGCTGCTTCCAAGCTCTCTTCCTCCATCCCACGCAGGGGGTGTGGGAGTTTGTGCCTGCAGTAGAAGCAGACCTGATTGTCTTGTCTGTGGCCATGCAGCCATCTGCTCTATAGGAAAGGACCTGCTTCTTGACCTGGGGCAGTGATGGGGATGGATACCTGCCCCATGGAAGACCAAAATGCTGCTTCTACTTTTTTCCCTTCCCCAAAAATTTGACAGCAAGGGTTATGGCTCTCCAAGCATTGACATTGTAGAAACCATTGTTGAAGTCCAGTGCCCTCCTTGGGGAACTTGGCAAAAAGGAGTTCTGCTATTAAGTGTATTTGGGATAGAGGAGAAAAAAATTAGTCAATAATCATCTATAAAGAGAGGGGCCTAAGAGATCCTAAACACACACACACACACACACACACACACACACACACACACACCCTGTTTCCCAGTCAATCCAACTCCTGGAAACCCTCTAAGTTCCAGAGTAGAATTGCTTCAGAAGCTTTTCTTGACTACAAACTTTAGGGAAGGAGATCAACAGGCCTTTCTTCCCTGGTGCCACTAGGTGGTTTTGAACCATCAACCTTTAGGTTCATAATCCAGTACAAAATGTTCATGCTATCCACAGATCTGAGTGACGTCTGTTGCACAATGTTCATTTAGCTTCAAGAATCAGCGGACGTCACTGTGAACGTTGGAGGGGAAAGAGGTAAATTTAGCTTTAACATTTGTTGACTAAGCACCTCCATCTGGGAGTGTGGGAGACAAGGATGAGAGCACTTCCCACAGAGATCTGGAATGATCTCTGGGGCTCCTGGCTCTTCCCACCTGGTGTGTCTTGTTGATAGTTTAGAGAGCATCAACCTCAAGCAATTTCTCACGGGAGGGAAATGAAGAGCAAACCCTCAGGCAAAACCCACCTTGTTTAATGAGAATCAGTTCTTAGATTCCTAGAAGATTTTCTCACCAACCTTCTCCTTCTGGGAAGGAAAGAAGAGCAGCGAACAGTGCACCGATAAAAGGGCAGGTTGTACTGTGTGATGCACGGCATGATGAGGGGCTGCCAGCAAAATTGGCTTCTCGGCTCCCCCTGGAGGATTCCAACGTCTCGTGAGTCCATGTGATAGAGCAAAAGAGCCCTAGGAAATGTCCTCATTATAGAGACAGATTGGCCGAGGGGTTCAGCCCTCCAACCTTGGGGTGAGCAGCTCAGCTTTGAACCCTTGTGTTGGCAGAGTTCCTTCTCTCTACCTAGAAAACCAAACCAAGCAACAACAACAAAAACCAAGCAAACCCTGCCAGGGGTTTTAATGAACACTGTGTCATTGTTGTCTGCACCTGTAAAATGGGGATAACAGTTTTCTCCTAGTGGGGTGTTACTCAGGTTAATTTGATAAAGCCTTCGCTACTGGTAAGTTTATAAGGCACAGTGCACATCACACCCGGCTGGCTTTAGCAAACAACTGTATTTGCTCACAATCTTGGCTATATACCTCATTGGGCTGCTCCGCTCCAGGTCAGTGGTTTGAAACCGCCAACCACTTTGAGGGAGAAAGATGAGACTTTCTACTCCCGCAGAGAGTGACAGTTTCAGAAATCCACAGGGGCAGTTCTACCCTGTCTGGTAGGGTGGCTGTGCACCAAGAAGTTGAGAGTGTGACGTCTGAATCCCGGGAGCTAGAACTCGGCTTCTAGAACTCTCCCTGTCAGCAACGGAGGAAGGATCTCATTTCTTCAGCTTCTACTCCCTGGTTCCTTTTCCGTCTCCCTGGGTCGTGACATTGATTTTCACCCCGTCTTTTCTTGGCCCCAGTGGGCTCCTTTTGTCTTTTGCAAGAGATTGGCTCAAGACACACCCTACACTAATTGATTCTGTCTCATTCCCATGAACAGAGAGTTCACTTCTAAATGGAGCTATACCCCCAGGCAGAAAACTGAGATTACAAACCTGTGGCCATCCAGGGGATTCCAACTCTTAGTGACCCCCACAGGACAGATGAAAATTGCCCCATGCAGTTTTCAAGGAAGTTTTGGTTTGGTTATGTTTCATAACGCTACATCATAACGTTTCATAACGTTTCATAGCGCTACATCTTTGCCCTGTGGAGAGGCTTAGAGGTTAGAATTTACAGGGAAAAAATTTTAATTTTGAAAGACATTCAGTCCATCCCATCCCACCATTTCCCCCTCTCTCTGTCCCATCACCCACTTAGGTACTTGCCACACACCAAACCCATTCACCCCGTCATGTCATCGCAATGATCTTCAAGCACCAGATTCCATCTTCTGAGTCATCAAATCAAATGTGGGTGAGACTTGAGGAGTATCCATCCCGGGGCAGAATTCCTCCTTATCTGGGAACCTGTGACGTCAAGACTGCAAGATATCCACTTCCAAAGTTCACTGGTAGAACCAGTGCTGGGGAAGCCATTCCCATTACAAAGGGGAGAAACGAAAGGAGGGAAGAAAGAACCAAGGCTAATCAAACCCAACCCCACTGCCTTTGAGTCAATGCAGACTCATAAAACCCAGATAGGAAGGACAGAGTACTGTTCCTTGGAGTTTTCAAGAACGGGAGGAGAGATGCCCGCCCCAAACCCAGCTGAATACATTACACTTGCACTCGAGGCTTGAGAATTAGCCTCTGTTCTCTAAGCCTGGTGTCCCAGTGAGTTAAACAGAGAGCTTCACCACCAGATTGAAGTTTCAAACCCAGCAGCCACTCCTCAGGGGAAAGACCTTGTAAAGATTCACAATCTCACTTCCCTTCCAGAGGGACTAGAATGAAAAGCTGAAGCCGGGGGCTAGGGGACCTCCACCCAGAGTCTAGAAACCCACTGTCCTGAGTGGTTCTGATTCATGGAAAGGGGTTCTGAGATTGCAAGTCATTATGGGAGCAGGCAGCCTTGTTTTTCTCTTGGGGAGCAGCTGGTGGGTTCGGACACAGCCCAGAGCCTAACTGACAGCACCAGCATCAGGGGCCTTTGCTTTTACTGTTCACTCTAGAACTAGGCATCAGTGAGTCGAGGTCAAGTCACAGTTCTATCGAACAGGATAGTTCTATCGAACAGGATAGAACTAGGAGTAAAGTGACACCCCCCCCCCACACACACACACACACAGTCAATGGTCACTTTACCTTTGAGTTTCTGAGACTGAAACTCTTCACCGGAGTAGAAGTCTCCATCTTTCTCCTGTGGTTTCGAACTGCTGACCTTGCGAATCTCAGCTCAACTCGTGACCACTCTGCCAAGTCCTTCCAGCTCCTACCTGTGTTCCAATTCTGAAACGGTGTTCGCCGTGTAGCGCTCTGTTGGCACAGTGGGTGGTTCTCCTTGAGCTGCTAACTTCAATCGTTCAAAACCGCCAGCCGTTCCCTGGGAGAAAGAGGATGCTTTCTCTTCCCCCGGGGGCCAGTTCTACCTTGTCCTTCAGGATTGCCGGAACTCGGTCATTGTTGACTAGGTGGCAGGGAGAGTTAGAGCAGCGCCCCACTCTTCTGGGGCCAAGTGCAGTCTTAGTGAACGAGTGACGCCATAACAAAAATGGTAAACATGGGTAGCTTTAACCAGCAAATGTGCTTGCGGCCTCTTTCGAGGGCTCCCTGTCTGAATCCAGAGCACCTGCTCCAGGGAAGTCTTTCTGTGTGTTGGCTCTGAAGTGAGGTTCTGGTTTCTTTTAGCTTTATTTCCTGCTTCCTTAGAGAATCGCATGTATTTTTGACCTCAAGCTATCTTACCCCATCTCTCCTTTTGTTTAATCACTACGAGCTGGAAGCCACTCCAGGGCCACAGGCTTGGTTGTGGTTTGGGTGGTGCAGATGATCTAGTATCCCTTCTGAGGCAGTGAACTCAGTCTGGCAGGCACATCTCCAGCTTTACCAGCATGCGAGAAGAGCTAGCTAGGTGACACTGTCGTCTCTCTCATGGGTTAGGTTAGTGACCAGCAGCTAAGGAAACCATTGGAGGACCAAGTATCCCCCAGGCACGTTGGAAGAAAGGTCTGGCGATGGACTGAGAATTCAGCCACCGAGATCTTTCCAGAATGCAGTGCTGTGGTGCCCACAGGCCAGGAGTCAAACTCAGCAGGTTGTTTCTGTTCCACCTCTCCCTCTTGGACCACAAAGATGTGGGGAGCACGCCTTTCTTTCTCATCTGCATGGCCCCTTAGCCTGCTGTGTGAACTTTTTGACCTTGGGAAGCACAGGGTTAAATAACTTATATTCAGCAAGGGGGTGAATTCCCAAGATGCCAGACCTCCAGGACAGATTCCTCTGTGGGGAGCAGGCCCCCATCACACCTCTCCCCTTGCTCCCTGCATTCCAGCCTTCTCCTGGTCAGAAGGAGGGATTACAGTGTTGGTGTCTGGCTCCCCTCCACAGAGCTCGCCTGCTGAAAAACTGTGGATTTTCCCTGGGTAGGCACCATTCTTACTCACTTTCCTACTTTGCAGCTCTCATTTTAGGGGGTGGGGGTGGGGGTGGGGGTGGGAACAAGCAGTATTCCAGGATTTATTCTCAGCAGCAGAGTATGAACAAAAAGTGTGGGCTTGCCTTTTTCATGTGCCCTGCATTTTAGGGGCAGAATGTTTCATGTGCTCTGTCTGTACTCAGGGAGTGGGGCTGTGTTTGGTATTTATGGCCTCTGATAAGACCATATAACTGGTCAGTGACTAAGTGTAGAGGCATCGGAAGCCAATAATGGATGAGTGATCTCTGCCACTCCCGGATCACACAGTTCCCCTCTCCTTGGAAGTGTACCCATCCTGTGGCTGTGGAGATCACGAATCAGACAAGCTTTCTGCTTTTTCCAGGAAGCTCCTCTGTGACTGCCCTCTGCCAAGCTCACAGCGGAGAGCCTGGCGCAAGATGAACCACACTGTCCACGCAAGATGCACGAGGCCATCCCACTGAACCCCGAGAGCCTGAAAATGTCTGCCTGCAGTGACTTTGTGGAGCACATCTGGAAGCCCGGGTCCTGCAAGAACTGCTTCTGCCTGCGGAGTGACCACCAGCTGGTGGCTGGCCGTCCCCAGCCCAGAGCAGGCAGCCTGTCTGTACCGCCCCGCCTGCCCCCCAGGCCAGAGAACTGCCGCCTGGAAGATGAGGGTGTGAATGCGAACGGCTTGCTCTACTCCAAACCCACCATCGCTGTGAAGCCCACCATGATGAGCTCCGACCCCTCGGACGTGTGGACGGAGGGCGGTGTGAGTGCGGAAGTCTCCCAGGTGAGGCTGACTAACCCCTGGGGTATTTTTATAGGGGCTGTTCCTGTTGGAACGTTTGGGCTTGGGGCTTGGCTGGCAGCCAGGGGGCTGTTAGAGTAGGAATCCTGCCCAGTGACTCCCCCTCGCCCTCCCACCCCCAATCCCCTGTCCCTGACTGCTGGGTTTTTGCCACCCCCTGCCTCTTTTCTCTCTGTCCCTTTGGGCTAATTAATCCAGTCCATTAATCCAGGCCCTCAGTGCTTAATCCTGTATAAGGACTGGCCAAAATAGAGCTATTAAGGAAAAAAAAAAGTAGAGCTTTTAAAAAATAGTTTGATTATAAAAATGTGTGTTTGTTATATGAGTGAGAAGGCTTCGAAACATTTATGAAAGAATAGAATTAGTAAATGGCATTTCCCTATGAATTTTTAAAGCCCCCTCTATATCACTTTCCAATTTGCCATGTTTTACATTTCAGGGCTCCGTTATCGCCATCTTGTGTAACTATCCTGACTGTTAGTTTCCAAATGAGTATTCCACCACTAATACACCCTATGCCCTTCAGCCAAGACTCCTTCCACGCCTGAAAACTGCTTTGGTCTTCCTCACATAAGTTGGACCACACAGAATTTATTCTTTCATGTCTTCATGCTCATCCATACTGTGTAATATGTGCCTGTATCTATATAGATACATGATATTCTATTGCATGCATTTCCCATAGTGTGCTTATCCATCACTGACTGTTGGACATTTAGATGTCTGCACTTTTTGGCTTTTGTGAACAGTGCTGCAGTGAACGTCAGTGTGTTTTTGTACCATGTTAACTGCACATCTTATATACAGTATAAGAAGTAGTAATTACACAACGAATCCTGTGCTTGCATCAATATTTTACCACTCCACGAATAATCCCATTTCCTCACTATCACCACCCACTCCCCATCTGCAAAGATTTTATAGCCAATCCCTGCCATTGAATCATTTAGAATACTTACCTTTAACATGAGCTTTCATCAGACTATGAAACAAAGAATAACCACGGTACCATTATCATTATCACGCTTTAAAATATTAACAGTCGCCCCTTGATGATGTGGGGTGTCCAGCCAGGGTTCATATTTCCAATTTTGAAGCTGAAATTTTACCAGCTTTGATCCAGATTTACTAAGACCTGTTACTTCTCTAGCAGACACACAGAGCAGGGCTGCTGAAGGCTGCAGCCTTTGGGCATGTCTAGGACATGTCCAGAGACTCTTGCTACCTGTTTAACTTCCTCAGCCATTGTGATGAGTGCACCAGGAAGGGTGTGCGTGTGTGTGCGTGTGTGTGTGTGTGTGTGACAGAGAGAGAGCACACAAAGGTCAGTTTCCAGTCAGTAGAGTCTTCACTGGGGAGAGATGGCTCCATGAGCGCTCAACCCAGAGTGAGGGCTGCACTTCCCTAAGCTGGTGAATGCCCATTCCCCAGGCCATTCTGGCTACTTTCAGCCTTCAAAGAAGTAAGCCAGGGCCACTTCAGGGCCAGACTCAAAAAAGAACCAGAATCAGGTCCTATTTTGAGGCCACTTCTCATAATCAGGAGGGTGAAGAGGCCACTTGAGAAGAAAGGGGAAGGGGACTGAGATAACAAGCAGGATCTCTCTCTCTCTCTCTCTCTCTCTCTCTCTCTCTCTCTCTCTCTCTCTCGGTACTCAGTTCACCGAGCCACTTCCACAGGCCAAGTCACCACCTGTCATAGGAAGCGAGAGCAGCCCTGGGCATGGCTTGAAGCAACTCCTAGAAGGAAGCAGGGGTGCCATGACCCTGCTCAGAAGCCTCCGCTCCCTCTCCTGCCCCTGCCCCACCACCGGCCCTTATGCCTCCTGTCCTCTTCAGGATTGCACAACAGGCTGGCGCCTGGTCATTGGCTAGCGAAGGAACTTGCGAGCAGAAAGTAAAATTAAGCTCCTCAGCCCTATACCCATAGGAGAACAGACTCTCACATGGCAGTTGAGAGGCAAATGGCAAAAAGTTCTCATTTAGATTAAAAAAAAAATTTTTTTTTTCTGACCCTACCTCCAAGACCAAAGCCAAAACAATGGCAGGTCACCAGTGGGAAGTGCAGCCCAGTGCAGAGGAGCCAGTGCATGGTGCACTCAGTGATGATAAGGCTGTGGGGAGATCAGAGGGTGGGCGCGCCGGAGCGCCAGACTGATGAGCTGCCGCCTTCCTTCAATGCTCTGGAGGAGGCAGAGTGCAGAGTGCCTGCCGTGCACCCTGCTGCCCCGGTCCTCGCTAGTCAAGTCTGCTGAATGTCTTTTCACCTTGGGCCTTAGGTCATCTGGAGGCGAGTGCCCAGCAAGCTCCCTCTCCCGAAGCAGGACGATGCACCCAGAGCATACCTGAGCAGCTTCCGCAGTGCCCCAAAGCCCGGGGTACCCTCGTCCCCCACCGATGGCAGCACCCGGTGCCCTCCTGCGTTCGCCATGGCTGGCCAGCCCCGGGGAGAGAGGAACACGGCCTTCCACCCAGCGAGTTTTGCTGGCGACAAGGGTAGGCAAGAGGGCCAACCCACGTTTCCTTTCCAAGAGCTGACCTCCACTCAGGAGAGCTTCCGCCAGAAACTGGCCACCTTTGCAGAGATGGCATCTGGCTGTGCCAAAGGCCCGGGGTCCTTCTCCCCACAGCCCCTGAGGGGCTCGCTGCCCTCAGAGGACGACAGTGATCACAGGTGCTCGCCCTCAGGGGACAGTGAAGGGGGCGAGTACTGCTCCATCCTGGACTGCTGCCCAGGGAGCCCGGTGACCCAGGACAACTCCCAGACTGAGGGATCCAGACACAGGCACGGTGGAGGGGACAGCTCGCCCGCACCCTGGGACCCGACAGTGTGTGCTGGGCCCCCTGATGATGACAAGCGGGTGTTGGGCTTCCCCAGGGCTTGCTGTGCCCAGAATCCAGCAGGGCACCCATCTCGCCTGGGGCCCAAGAAGCCCTCCTTGACCTCAGAAGCCGCCAGCTCTTCGGATGGCATTTCCTGTGGGAGCAGCAGCAGCGGAGCCAGCAGCCCCTTTGCCCCCCATTTGGAGAGCGATTACTGCTCCCTTATAAAGGAACCTGTGTCCAAGAAGCAGCCGGACGCAGGCTGCCCGGGGCGGAACTCTAACAGAGGCCCGGGGCTGATGGCGGAGGCCCAGCCCCCAAACCCCTCTAGGGAGGCTGCACAGCCGGAACCCATCTATGCCGAGAGCTCCAAGAGGAAGAAGCCTGGCCCTGTGCCTTCCAGACCCCAGGCCAGGGCAGAGCAGACAGCACCTGCTGAGGGCCAAGGCCGGACAGGTAGTGCTTGGGCCCCAAAGGCATGTGTCTGGAGCCAGGACAGGGAAAGCCCAGACGTGGCCCCCCAGGTGGCGGCCACCATCACTGTTATGGCAGCCCACCCAGAAGAGGACCACCGCACCATCTGCCTTAGCAGCCCTGACTCAGCGGTGGGGGTGCAGTGGCCCCGCAGGCCTGTGAGCCAGGGCTCCGGCTCAGAGACAGCGGAAGAGGAGCCGGGCCTGAGCTCCAGGGGAAGCCATCCTCAGGACGGCACTGAGAGCACGCCCCAGGGGAGGCCTGCCATCCCCCCAAAACTGTCCAAGAATAGCCCAGGAGGCTCCCCAGTGTCTCCATCCACCTCCCCGCTGGCCGACCTCGGCGAAGGCAGCGCGGGCAGTGGCGTGGGCGCCCAGCCTTGCTCCAGATCCCCCGCCGAGCCTGCTTCTTCCTGCCTAGCAAACGGTGTCACTGCCAATGACTCTGTCCCTGTCCGGTCCCTGCCCGCCACCTGCACCCCTACCACCACCGCCGCTCTGGACCAGAGGCGACCCAGGTACCAGACGGGCGCCTGGAGTCGCCAGTGCCGCATCGAAGAAGAGGAGGAGCTGGAGGCAGAATTGAGTCAAGGCGGGAACGGAGAACTGGAGAACGGCGGCCTTGCCACGGGGGACCCAACCCACTCCTCCACCTGGCACCGGCTCTGCCCCGCCGAGGGCGCCTCCAGGCAGGGTGGTATGAGCAAATCGGCCTCTTTCGCTTTTGAGTTCCCCAAGGACCGAAGCGGGATGGAGACCTTTTCGCCGCCGCCCCCACCTCCGAAGTCCCGGTGAGTACTCTTGTCAGTTCCGATTGAGGGTTCTGAAGGAAAAATCAGTGTCCTGCCGGACCACGGCGCTTTTGGAGTCCTGCGAGGTCTCCAGGTCCAGCTCGGGGTCCCTAGTGACACAGCACACCTCGGTGTGCATGGGAACGTGCTCTGCGCTTGGTGTTCGTCTGCCTCAGTCCTGTCTGGTCAGCGAGACGGTCGCCATCCACTCGCCTTGGACCCACAGCACCCCAGGGTGCCTCAGTAGAACCACGCGTGTCACAGTCTAAACCCTGCTGGGCTTTCAATGGCCGTGTTTTTGTTTCTTTTTTTTTAACCAAGCTAGCTCTTCTGCTAGCTCTTCTGCCCTGGGCAGATGCAATCCACTAGCCTTTCAATTAGCATCTATCAGTGGTTACCTGCACCCCCAGCACAGCATGGGGCAGAGGCCCCTGTGCCTGTCCTTCAGTTGCAGGGAAGGAGCCATGTGCAGCCCAGGGAGAGCATACCCAGTTGTTCCTACCTTCAGTGCCCCATTTGGGACTGACCGTGGAGTAGCCAGCCCTCCCCAGGAGCTCTGTCAAGCTCTGGTGGTTTTTTTTTTGTTGTTTGTTTGTTTTGTTTTTTTGTGTTTACATTCATCAAATCTGGTATTGTTTCTCCCATTGCCCCTAAGAGTCTTAAGCAAGCTATCTCAAGAAACCCTGGAAGTGTCCATGTATGCAGACATGAAGAGTCAGGTGCACCAAAGCCACACCGCAGGGTATGGGGAGACAGAGAGCCAGAGAAGCACCCGGGCAATGACCATTGTGTGCTTAGCAAGCTCATTTAAAGCAGCGACGCGCCAGGATGCCAAAGAGGCCGTGGGGTCAAGAGGCAGAAGGGGAAGAGTCTGCACCTGGTGGGAAATGCTCAGATGTGGTTTCATGAATGTCACGTGAGCATGCTCCAATGCACAGATTTCCTGCTCCTGCCTGCTCCTGTGCAGTACCTGGCAGAGGGGATGGCGGCGGCAGGGAACAGAGGCCTTTGAGAAAGCCATGGAGCTGCACGTGGAGTTTAAATTCGTGGAGTTTAAATTCTAGGAAGAAAATGTTCCCCTGATTGGAGCAAAACTGATACATAGCCCTGAAAGGAGAAACCTGCTGTTGTTCAAAAAAGAAAAAAAAAAATGACAGACTCTTTCTAGTCATGTCCTTTCCAGGGGGTGCTGTTTCTGTCGAGGTGCCTCCAGGCTGCTGGTAGAAGCAAGAGAATTGACCACAAAAGGAAGCATCTGGGCCACTTGACTTTGAACATCAAGGCTGTCCCAGGCTGTGGTGGGATGATCTAACGGGGCACCCCCCCAACCCACCCCCAGCCTCCTCCCTCTGTTCTAGTGTTACATGGCCGCCTGCTGTGCTCTGTGTGCGGGGCGCACCTCCCCATTCTCTAGATCCTCAGCTGATCGCAGACAGGCTTGGGCCGCAGTGTTGACTCCGGGATGAATGATGGCTCTGCCACTGGAAGAGCTCTCCTTTCGGTGGCACTTACCAAGAGCCAGGCAGGGATCCAAGATCGTGCGGTATATTAACTCTGTCGCGGTCAAAGCAACCCCAGGGAATAGCAATTACTACCACATTTTAGGGATGAGAAAGCTGAAGTTATCTGCCCAAGACTTCAGCGCCTCTGCCCCTAAACACACAGCACTCCCCCCACCCCCACCCCCAAACCCAGGAATGGTGCGAGCATGGTGTCCTTCTGCCTCAAGCCTGGGTAACCTGGGTAACTGGTGAGGTCTGCCATGGAGCTGAATCTGACCCTTGTGTGTGTGTGTCAGGGTAGGACTGTGCGTCCCTGGTCGAGCTGTGAAAAGTGGCAGATTCTTTTTTCGGAGGTAGATGGCGAGGCTTTTTTTCCCAGTGGATTCAATCTTCCAACCTTTTTGATTAGCCGCAGAGGACATTAACCGTGGGCACCAGAAGTGACAGCCTCGGACCTCAGAAAACTCATGTTCCATATGCCTCCCTAACTTGAGGAAGCACTTACTGGGATGGAGCTTCCAGATGATCTTTCCTAAACCAAGATGATAGTAGCAATACGCTCAGACATCTGGTTGCTGAGAGGAAGCATGGGGCGACAGTGTAGTTATCATGTCGGCCAAAGCTCCCAGCACCCTTCATGGTGGCAGTGCCACCCACACCCTATCGATAAGAGCCACCCTGGCCCAATCTCTCCTACACCACCTGATTCTAAGAGAAGTAACTGAAACTTTCTTGTGCAAAAATCATAGGGCTTGTAGAAATCCCAGTAGCCATAGCAACATGACTCAGATAGGGTTTAATTAGCATCTGGATTGAGATCAGAGTTTCTTAAGCCCAGCTTGTTATGATAAAATCATTGGATTATATACAGCCCAAACCAGGTGGAAAGCTTAGAGGTTCTGGCCTGTAAAAAAAAAAAAGAAAAAAAGAAAGAAGTTCAGGAGCCCCCGCCCCCCCACCAAAAAAAAAAAAAGGACAAAAAGTTCTTATTTGGGTTGTAAGCATCTACATTATAACCTCCTCCCTGGGGTACGGACAATAGGGAAGTGGGTGAAGGCAGACATCGGACAGTGTAAGATATGACAAGTTAATAATAATTTATAAATTATCAGGGGATCATGAGAGAGGGGGAGTGAGGAGGAAGGGGAAAATGAGGAACTGATACCAAGGGCTTAAATAGAAAGTAAATGTTTTGAGTATGATGAGGACAACACATGTACAAATGTGCTTGATGTGCAATGGATGGATGGATGAATTATGATGAGTTGCATGACTCCCCAGTAAAATGATTTTAAGAAAAAAAAGTTCTTATTTCCAAGACTTTAGGGAGGAAAAGAAAGGAAATAAAATGACTAGGTTAGGGGAATAACAAAAAGAGAAAAGAGCATCTACTGCTATTTATTTAAAATAAATCCAACCAGTATATATTTTCACTCTGGGCAGATATTCAATCAGTATTGACTATCCGGGAGTCTTCACGTCTCCCTGTGAGATAAGGCAGACTTGGGACCATGCGCTGACTTAATCCTGGAACTGGGTCCATATTCCATTCCTCTGGGGATGATGCCAAAAGCCTCAAAGTCTTCACACCAAGGGCGTTGGCAAATCAGAATGTTAATGAAATGCAGCCCGCAGCTGAAATGGTACCAATGCGGTTCTTATACTGACAGTCATGGCAGGGCTGGTGCCAGGTATCCAAGATGGAAAATTGTTGGCCACTCTTCAGATGATGTGCAAGGAATAACTTGATGTCTTTGCATGGGCTTCTTTGTTAAATGGGTCCTGTTTCTATTGGCCAGTCTCCTGCGAGCAAGGGGAATGATTCTGATGGTGTGCGCTGGATGCACTCAACTCTTGAAGGAAGAGTATGTCACTTTCAAGGCTTCCAACAGGTCTATTCCAGTTCTGCGCCTCTGCTGAGAGATGAGAATTCTCATTCCCACCCCATCCACACCAAATCAGAATCTACCTGGGATCTATAGGAATTGCCTAGGAATCTTGGTAAAATGTATATTCTGATCCAATAGAGGTGGGGTGAAAAGGCAAAATCCCAGCTGCGGGTCAAACCAAACAAACTGTTCCAAAGTCCTGCTTACTTTCCATTCACCCACAGAGGAGAGAGAAAGCACATTTCTACTTTCTTGGGCCATTAGGGAAGAGCAGAGAACACATTTTTCTAGGTGGCCTCTCACCCTGTTCTAGAAAAGTGACTTGGACCAAGAGGAAAGAAATAAGTGAACAGAATGACTACACTTCCCTGTGATCCTGTTGAGGATGTTTGGCAGTGGCTTATCAGTCTGCTTGTGGTACTATTCTCTGTAATCTCCTATTCATGTTCCTGAGGGACCTCTTGATGGAGTCCTTTGTGGGACAGACTCTCAACTGACATTTTATGTTCTGAATACCTCTTCATTAAGAGTCTTGGAGTACATGCCTCGCCCTCCCCCTGGGCAGGTAAGGCTGAGTCTCTATGCCTCACCTATACTCACTCTTCCACCTCCGAGCTCCTCAGAATGATAGGCCCCACCAAATCTGTGGGGTACCCTGCCCCAATTTAAGGCAGAGGGGTCGACAACTATTGCTGGTTACAGAAATTGAAAACTTCGGGAAAGAAGTGCACTTTGTCATAACGTTAATGTCACATTCAAAACTTAATGTGAAGAACAATGCTTGGAGAAAAGATTAGGATACAAAAGACAAATGTATTTCTGCCTCTTTTCCTGTAGAATCAAACCTGGATTCATGTGACATACAATTTTTTTTTTTAATTACAAGGGCAGTTGACTGATTCAGACAAGTGTTTTACAAAGAAACCATGGTTGAGGGTGATGCTCCCATATTCAGATGTGAAATCAGAGGGGCATAAGTGGGGGACAGAACACAGGTTGATGTGCTTAGTTTCCAAATCGTCTGACTCAATGAAACGAAACTCATCAAACGTATCCCTAAGAAAATGAGAGTTACTTTTGTTCAAAAGTTATTGGCCTTGTTAGTGCTTTTGAGTCAGCTCTGACTGGAAGCTACCCCGTGTGCCAGAGCCAACACTGCAGTCCTGCATCACTCTAACTGTGGGTGGTTTGGCTTGATCCCATTGTTGCAGCCACTGTATCAATCCGCTTCATTGAGGGGCTTCCTCTTTTCCACTGGCTCGCTAGTGTTTACCAAGTGTGAAGTTCTTTAGGGCCTGGTCCCTTGGGATGACATGTCCTCGGAGTGTGTGTCTTCTGGATCATTTCTTTATTCTTCTAACAGTCCGTGATATACTTGACCAACACCGTCATTCGAAGACATCAATTCTTCTTTGGTTTTCCTTATTCAATTTTCGGCTTTTGCATGCACCTGAAGAGATTAAAAATACCATGACTTAGGTCCGGCACGCATTAATCCTCAAAGTGACATCTTTGATTTTTTTTTTTTGACAATTTTAAGGGGTCTTTTACAGGAGCCCTGGTAGTGTCGTGGTGACACATTGGGCTGCAGTCTGTATGGTTGGACGTTCAAAACCACCAACAGCTCCGTGGAATAAAGACTAGGCTTTCCACTCCCAAAAACAGTAACAGTTTTGGAAGCCCCGCTGGGTCTGTCGCTGTGAGTCAGCATTGACTTCATGGCAGTGAGTGGGGTTGGTCTCTGCCACACTAAGAACCCTGGTGGTTCAGTGATAGGCTAAGTGATGGGCTGCTAACCCTGAGGTGGGCCATTTAACCCCACACTACAAGGGAGAAAGATGCAGCTGTCTACTCCTCGAAAGATGTATACCCTCTGAGACCCTGTGGATCAGCTCTAGTCTGTTCACCAGGGTGTGTAGAGTTGGATTAACTCTATGGCAGTGGGTAGGTTGGTAACAGGTTTACCCAATAGAGCGCAACCTTTGATTTCCTGATTGCAATTTCTGTGGCAATTGATCATGGACCCAAGTTAAATTAAATCCTCAGCGTCAATATTTTCTCCATTTATCATGATGTTGCTTATCAGTCCAGTTGGGAGAAAATTTGTCTTCAGGTCAAGGCATCATCCATGCTGAAAGCTATCATCTTCAAGTTCTCTTCTTTTCAGCAAACTGGTGTATCAGACCAGTTTATGTGTTACATGTTGTTAGTCAGTCTTCCTTCAGCCCTGATGCCACATGCTGATCCATCTGACATCAGGAGTGCCTTCCAACCTGCAGGCCTCATCTTCTGGCACTGTGTCAGAGAGTGTTCGGTTATTTGTTTTCACTGAATACTTTTCTTAGAAGTAGGTCTACCTAAGGTGGAAGTCCGTCTTTGAAAGACCAGCAGAATAGTTTACAGCATCACATAATCACCCAAGCCACCACAGTAGGAAAAACGACAGACAATTGGAGTGGTCATCTAAAGTTTTTACTAGTTCTCATTTGTAATCCAATTAGTTATAACTTTTATAATTACATTTTATTTATGATATGATGATTTACTTATTTATTTATTTATTTTTTTTTAATTTTTTTTTAATTTTAGGCATCACTGCCCTCCGGTGGTGGGAGTAGGAGGCCCAGCCTTTGCTCCTGGGAGCCGGAATTGAACCTCCATCCCAGTGGGCCGCAGTCCTGCGCACAACCACTACGCCACCGGGGCTCAGCCCTTACTTATTTATTTTTAACTAAATGCAAATGTGTAATAGTACTTCTTACCAGGTTGTCCCCTTATCCTACGAGGATTTGTGAGACATTGAGTTTAAGCCTGCTCTTAAACTTTTACCCACTTTGAATTCTTTTTCTCCCTCCATCTTTGCTTCTCATCAGATGAGCTGGGTAGTGTCAGAAGCGGACTTTTTTCTGTCTACAGACATGGCTGCTCTCCGAACCAGAGAAACTAAGATGATTTTATTCTGCGTTCTCTCCTTCAACATTGCCTCTCAGCATGAATGCCCACAATGGGAATAGAATGACTGTGAGGGTGTTTTTGTCTCCATAATCCATAGCCAATCTAATTAGTGTTCTAAGTGCATTATTCTTGAAGCGCATTATACTATAATAGATTTCAGTGAGGCAGGCAAAATTCAGTAGAAAATCCCACCTCTCAATGTCTTAATGCTTTCCCATGTGCCATTTTGAAAATCACTATTTGTTCTAGAATGCACATTATGCACATAGAGAATCTTCTCTGTATTTTGCCTTTTTGATAAAATGCAAGTAAGTCAGTCAGCTGGAAATCAAGTGGGGCCAGGAGAAAGTAACTACTGGGCATACTTCAACAGAAGAAATCGCTGCCCCTAATCCCTGACCCCACTCCCCCAGAATGTGGTCACAGAACAAAGGTCCAACAATGCAAGTTTGCTTTCTGCCCCATGCTAGAGGCAAATTATTAGTTGGCCTCTTCTCATGAGTATTGCTACCACTTGGTTGTACATCTAATGATACCCTACAAAGGCGGGCATTGAAATAGACTCCTCTTTCCCTGTTTTGTAATTAAACAGACAAGCAACAAAACAAATATTTATGTAAAAGTCAGGGATCTAAAAATGTTTTTTGAAAAAAATGATAAATAAGCTGAGCCCTGGTGGCGCAGTGGTTGTGTGCGGGACTGTGTCTCACAAGGTTGATGGTTCAAATCCAGCAGCAGCTCTCCAGGAGCAAGACTGGGCTTCCTACTCCCACCAGGGCAGTGATGCGGGGGGAAAATTACATATATATATAATATTTAGGGACATCTCTGCATTTTTTGAGCATACTCTTTTTGACTACAGCTGGAGATCTGAGAAACTTTTAACTCACCAAATATTTGCTAAATATTTAATTTATAAGAGGCTCTTGCTAAAATGCCAAGCCTTGGGTTCTGCTTGGAAGGATCCTGAGGGTTGAGTTGGTGTCAATTAAGTTAGCAGATGTGCAATATGACTGCCAAAAGCCCAGCCCTCATTTGATTCCCTTTGATGAAACCCGTTTTCCTGGGATCTGGATTCCCACCACATGCAGGATTCTGCTCAGTAATGTAAAGACAAGCTCAGCTTGGTTTGAGGAGAAGTTGGAAACTAAGTCTCTTGTCTAACTCTCTTTTGGATAGATCCAGGATAAACTCTTAGTGCAGCCTTGCAAATAGCCACTTAGCAAAAAGATCACTCCTTAAAAGAAAAGAGCAAACTTTGTTGATGTTCTCTGTCATTGGTTCAACCCTACCTCGCAGTGGTTACATGAACAGGGAATGAGCTATAGACTGGTCCTCGGCCACCCCCACAGTGGGTCGTGAATTGGACAGTTGTGATCTGTAGGGTTTTTCATTGTCTAAGGTCCATAGTGATACACGTTCAGTTGCAATCTACATGGTTGACGGTTCAAAAGCACCAGCAACTCCTTGTGAAAAAGACTGATCTTTCTACTCATGTAATGAGTGATGGTCTCTGAAACCCACAAGGGATCACTGTGAGTCAGCCTGGAGTTTAGTTGAGTGAGAAAATTGCTATGGATTGCAATCACTCCCCAGCAGTGAGAGAGTGAGAACTTTCATAAATAGCTCTCTAGTCTTTTCTTCTGAGTCCATCCTAGTGTAAGTTATACTGAAACTTGCCGAGAATCCTAGCAACATCCAAGTCTCCACTTACAGGGTTCTGACTGTGCATGAGATGCATGTGCCAGGAATTGAACCCAAGTCTCTTGCAAGGAAGATGAGAATTGTACCAAGGACCCACCATTGTCCTCATAAGAACATGTTTCAGCATCTTGTTGTTCTCTTTGGTTGTCCTGGACTTGATTTCAACTCATGGCTATCCCATGTGTCTGGAGTAGAACTGTAACATTGTGTTTTCAAGGTTGTATTCTTTTGGACATATTGTCAGGTTGTCAACAACATCATTCTTTGGGGAACAGAGTGCCAGAGCTTTCTTCTGAGACATCTCTGGGAGGTGTCTTTTGCTAATAATTCAATGCTAATAATTTGCACCCTTCAGTTGTCCTTACCCACTAGTACCCATTACTATCAAGTTTATTCTAGCTTCTCGTGATCTTATAACCTTAGGGTTTCAGAGACTAAATATATGTGGGATCAGACATCCTTGTTCTCCCTTAGAGTGTCTGGTGGGCTTGAACCACTGGCTTGGCAATGAGTGGGCCCATACTTAGCACATAGCACCACCAGAGTTCCGTAGGGCTCCTTTAGCCATGCATAACTCTGCAACTTCTATTTTGGTGCCTGGCACAGAGTAGATGCTCAAGAAGTATTTGTTAGACCCATGTTTGTGCTGGAACCATACCTTTTTCCTATCAGTTTCAGCAAAGTCCCTAACTCATGCTTTGCATGTAAAAAAATGCTCACACAATTGCTGAAGACAGGATCAGGTGGTGTGGAATACACACATCCAAGTGTCTTTGTGAAACCCAGTCTCTGTTTCCTTAGTCTTCTGGTCATGCTTCTGTTTTGGCAGTTGACATCGCACCTTGCTCTGCATTGAATTGGATCTGTGTTTGTATCTCCTCAGGATATTACAAACTCCTGGGTGTGTGCGCAGACCGTGTACCCATCATCTTATTTTTTCATTTCCGTGTGGCACGAAACCTGGTGCATAGGAGGTATTTAAGAAAGATTATTGAATTTAAAAAGAAATAGGCCAGAGTGAGCTATAGATTACATGGTTCTTAGCCAGATTTTCACCAATTGTCATCCTGTGGCCTCCCTTGCTCAGTAGGCCATTGTCACCTTGTTAAAGAAGCGAGGTTAATAATTATTACTGCCTCAAGGTGGGCAAACTCCTTGTGGGCACAATGCATCCTTTCATGGATTAATTACTCGTCAATGATTTCACTTTTGCGACAGGGCTCTCTTACTCTGCCCACCCCACACCCCCTTTGCCCCCACCCTCTTTTTTAAGCCAAGCAGGTGTGCAGAGCCAGCCCTCTCTTGCCACAAGAATGTTCCTTTCAGGTAATAATTATCTATGGCTTTTTTTTTTTCCCACCAGGGAGTTGCAGGGAGACCCAGGGTGTGGTTTTGCTGCTCTGAGAATGGAGTTCTTCTTTCCATGTTTCCTAGGGTAGCTTTGAAAACCCAAGTACAGGCTGGAAGACAAGCCCCCTTTGTCCATTCGAGGGAGTTGTGCACTTAGAACAGCCAGCCTATTTTTCAGGTGTGGAACTTAACAATCGGTGACAATTATTTATGTATTTGTGGTCAAAGAACGTTTTGTGGCTTTTGTTTGGGGCGTTGCTGATGCTATGGGTTGAGCTGATAGCCGCCCGGTCAGCAATTCTCAGCCAACACCAGTACCTCATTAGAAAGAGGTACTCTTTCTAATGCCTCCCCTGCAGAGCGGCAGTCTGGGCAATCCCCAGGAGGCACTTCTGCCCTGTCCTGCCTAGAGAGTCTCTGTGCCTTGGCATTGACTTTATGGTAGTGAGTTAGGGAATGTTCCCATCCAAAGACTTGTGTATCTTTCTATCAAGATTAACCGATTAAGCTACAAGGAATTCTCAGTTCTCAGTCTCTTCTGTAGCAGATGAGGCTGAGTGTAAAAGGGAGAGTCACTCTTGGTACTTCACTCCTAATAATTACGTCGAGTAACTTTTGGAAAGATGTCTGAAAACGTTGTGTGAAGGGTGTGTGCAGGCTTTGACAGCACATCCCTGTCCACTTCCTGCTTCCACAAGCTTATGTTTTATTAATAAAGTGACCAGATGTTCCGCTTTTTAACAATTTAACAACGAGCGACGGCATTTTAAAATTAAAATACATATATTACAATACAGTTTTTGTTGCTCCATATAGACCAAATTTTTAATCAAGAGCACCCCCCACCCCCACCTACCCCATTCCCCTGTCGATGATGTCCCGTTTAAAATCTGGTCACTTTAGTTTTATACCCTGGGTGGTTTATTCTCTGCCCTTCCTGAAAGTCACGTTAAAGTTGCTTTTCTTTCTCAGGTATTTCGCTTTCCAATCCGTGTGGGCCCCTGCCCAGTGCCTCCCTTGACTTTCTTCTAGGTCTTTGATATTTTAGAGATTTCCTGCCCATTTCCGTATGTGGTGTAAAAACTCTCTTGAAGTGTAAAGACCTCATCACATGATTGGTGGAGGTGTTGCAAAGCCCTTGGGAACACTTCCTGCTTGCTGAGTCCTCCAGGGACAGTGAATTTACAAACCCACTGGGCCGGCAGTGGCTGTTCAGGTGTCCCTGCGAAGGTCCTCACCCATCATGACAAGGTGAACGAAGACCAGCCTCTCTGCCCCTGTAGCAGCCACTGTGGAGATCAACTGTAAATTACCCAGGCGGATCCTCTGGAAGATCGGTAGTGTTTGGGGAATTTCAGAATCATTCACGTTGGGAGTGTCACGCAAAGTAATTTTCCTGACCGATCGCAGAGAAAGGATGCGATTCCGTTTTCACTCGGGCTGGAATCATGGGAGCAAATTGGCTGCATTCGCAATGCTACCGACTCCAAAGACCTGGGTGCCGTGTCTGCGCCCGGAGCGCTGTGAGGCCCAGTCCCCACTGGTGGGAGAGCTTGACCACTTCGGTCAGTACTGTCTGCAGGTTGCCCTGGGGTGTGTCGGGTGCGGGTGGGGGTCGCATGCCCTGGCTCTTTGCCAGTTGGGTCTTAGAAGTTAAGTCTGAAAAGCAGACTTTTTGGTGTTCAGAAACTCTCCCCATTCAGATGTTAAGAGTTCTTCCGCTTGGACACATGCAGAGAAGGCCGATTGCTGCCTAAAGCAAAACGTTTGACCCAGGTAGTGCTGGCATTGTGGACCGTGCCTTCAGTATGCAGAATAATGTAGTGTTATCCAAGAAAATTAAATCTAAGAATGCACTTTGCACTCATCATTTTCCTTCCTGGGCACATGCTTCAGAGAAGCACACACTCACTGTGATCAATCCGTTTTCACGGGGACTGGAATCATGGAATCAAGAAGTTCGTTACAGCACTGTGACTGGAGCTGGAGCAGACCCAGGTGCCCATCTCTAGAGAATAGAGTTTGACGTGAAATAGGTATAATGGTAGTCAGAGGCAATGTGCTAGAAGTATAAACAGAAGTTCAAAGAAGATTTTGAATTAGTATTGTGTGAGAAATATAAGAAACAGAGCAAGATACCTACCACCATATAATTAATTTAAAGCAACACCATATCTTCTTAAAATGATAAATCTAAACATATATGACAAATATTAGATTGAGTGGCTAGAAGTGGGAAATTGGACAAATGGAAAATTGGACCAGAGATGGCAATAAAAACGAAAAATAAATTAACCTAAAAGTGTGCCTTTAAAATTTTATTGACTAATGAAAGTGTCCCTTAATGCAGGGTGACGGGAAAGTGAATCTTTAATTGAGGAACTTGGTTATCTTCTCTCTATGCTTGAAGCCAGCACAAACATGAGGAGACACCGAATCACCAAAAAATAGAAACAATTGCAAGGATCTCAGAGTATGTAGTAAAAACAGAGAGGAAAGAGAGTAATTTTTTACCACAGAGTGTTCTGGGTGCCTAGAGAATGTCAGGGATGGGTTTTTAACTAACAAACAAACAAGACACTGAGACCAGAATGTAAAGGATCAGTTTGTATTTTCAGGGAGACACAGGAAGAAAAAGCCTTTTAGATTAGGGAATGACGGTGAATTTATATCTCTACTCCAGATCCATCAACTCTGCTTGGAAACTCCAGTTTGGGTCTGAGAAGCAGCCAGAGGTTCTGACAGTCTGCAGAGAAGCCCATAAGGTCATGCTGGGCCATGAACTAGAGGAGGTAGTTTACATTGGAGAGCAGCACTCTTACATAAAAGAAATTTCAGGTCTAGAGACCTTTTCTAAGCAGAACCAGCTCTGGCTTCACAAACTTCTCTCTCATTGACAGACTATAACATGAAACTGTAGAGATTGACTCATTGGGATAAATAAAGTCTCCAAGCTGTAGGTTTTTAGTTATCAGGTGTAAAGGAGGCAAGGTAGCCCAGGTGTCAATTTGGGGCATCTATAACAAAAGTTTCACCCCTTGTCTGTCAGTTTGTTGTGTTCTGTGGGGCTTGTGCAATGCTGTGATGCTAAAAGCAATGTCATTGGTATTTCCAAATACCAATGGGGTCCTTCAATGTGAACACGTTTCACCAGAGGTTTCCAGCTAAGAACAGACTTTAAAGAAGGAATAGACTGCAAACTCAGAGGAACTAGCTACAAAAAGTCCTATGGATGCAATAGAAATATTGTCAGTTACTGAAAACATAGTGAGTAAAAGTAGAACGTTGTCAGAGATTGGGCTGGAAGATGAGAGCTCCTGGGTCAGAAGGCACTCACAGTATAACTGAGGAAGAGCTACCTTCTCAAAGTAGACTCAGCCATCATGACTTGAAAGGAGTAAGCCTGCAGGAGTAAAGCCTTCGGGACTTTCACTGGCTAATGAGATATGACTCAAAAGGAGAAGAAACAGCTGTAAACATCAATTAATAATTGGAATTTGAAATCTATCAAGAGTGAATCTAAGTAACTTACAAATCATTAAAATGAAAATGAATGCATAAAGAACAATATTCTAGTTGTTAGTGAGCTGAAGTGGAATGGTATTGGCTATTTTGAATCAGAAATTATATCATTGACTTTCTGGGAATGACACAATCAAGAGGAATGGTGTTACATTCATAGTCAAAAAGGAAATTTAAGATCTGTTTTGCAATACAATGCTTATGTGAAAGGATAATGTCTGTACATGTACAAGGCTATCCAATCAATCAATACAACTATTATTCAAATTTATGCACCAACCACTAAAGTTAGAGATGAAGAAATTGTAGAATTAAATGAACTTCCTCAACTTGAAATTGATCAAATATGCAATCAAGATGCGTTGATAATTATAAGTGGTTGGGAACAAAAAGGAAGGAAAAGAAGTGAAAGATATGTTCTTTATGATAGAAACAAAGCTAAAATCACATGTAGAATTTTGCAAGACCAATGACTAGTTCATAGCAGATACCCTTTTTGAGCAACACAAAAGGTGACTGACTATACATGTAGAGTCTACATTATAGACTTCTCCAAGGGAATTCCCAGATGTCAAATTGACTACATATGCGTAAAGAGTCTATATCTGTGAAAGAAGCTCATTATCAGCAATTAAAACCAGGGTAGGGGCTCACTGTAAAACAGATCATCAATTGCACATATAAAAGTTTAGGTTGAAATGAAAGAAAAATTTTTAAAATCCACAAAAGCCAAAATATAAGTATATCCCACCCAAATTTTGAGAGCATCCCGAGAACAAACTTGGTACACTGAACTGTAATGACAGAAGACCTGATGAACTGTGGGAGAATATCAAGTAAATGATTTATGAAAGAAGCAGAAAGTCATTACAAAGAGAATAAAGAGAAAAGATCAAAGTGCATGTCAGGAGAGACCCTAAAACTTGCTCTTAATCATAGAGTAGCTAGGGCACGCCAAAGGAATGAAGTCAAAGAACTGAACAGAAATTTTCAAAGGGCAGCTTGAGAAGACAAAGTAAAATGTTATACTGAAATGGGGAAAGGCCTAGAATTGACAACCCAAAAGGAAAAACATGCTCAACAAATCTTAAATTGAAATAACTCAAGAGAACCTTCAAGTCTCAAGTTTCCATCTTGCGAGTTTCTCTGGACAAATATTGAACCACGCAGGAAGTATCAAAAGAAGATGGAAATAAAACGCAAAGTCACGGTACCAAAAAGAACTAGTAGAGAGTCCACCATTGTAAGAAATGGCATATGAGCAAAAACCAATGGTGCCGAAGGCAGAAGTTCAAGTGGCATTGAAAGCATTACCGAAAACACGGCTCCAGGAATGGATGGAAGACCAACTGAAATGTTTCAGCAGGCTGATGAAATATTGGAAGCACTACTTCTCTCTGCCAGGAAATTTGCAAGATACTACTTACAGTATAATTGTCAGCATATGCAAATGATATTTCCCAAAGACCACCCAACAACAGTTGCAGCAGTACTTTGACGAGGAGTTGCCAGCGGTTCAGGTGAGATTCAGATGAGACCGTGGAACAAGGGATATACTGATTTCAAAAGGATGTTGGCTGTATTCAAAGGCATTCACCTGACCCAAACCCTGATATTTTCAGTTGCCTCACATGCATCTGAAAGTTGGACATTGAATAAGGAAGACTGAAGAAAAATCGTTGAATTTTAATTATGCTGCTTGCAAGAATATTGAAAATACCATGGACTGCCAAAAGGAAAAACAGATCGCAACTAGAGCTCTCTCTTTTTTCTTTCTTTTTTTTTTTTTTTAGAGCTCTCTTTAGAGGCAAGGATAGCAAGACCTCGTCTCACTTATTTTGAATATGTTGTCAGGAGAGTCCAGTCCCTGGAGAAGGATGTCATGTTTGGTAGCATGGAGGAACAGCATTAAAAAAAAAAAAAGCATCCTGGATGAGAGGGATTGATAACAGCTGCAACAATGTGCTTCAGTATAAAAACAGTTGTGTGGTAGATGTAGGAACAGGTCTTGTTTTGTTCTCTTGGGCCTAGCATCACTATGAGTCAGAATCGACTCATGGATGGCACTGACAACAACAGCACAACCAAATTAGGAAGGTAAAGCTGGTGCTGATACTATATAGACACATTTAGAAGGGCAAAGACTCCATGATGCTGTTCCCTGACAGTTTGTATTTGCTTAGTGAAACAGAATCAAGGTAAATTGGGAAGGATGGCTTTTTAATAAATTCAACGAGAGTTGAATGAGTGAACTTGCTGGTTTGTGAACTGTGAGTTGAGGCTCCAGGACTGTCAGGGTGCACTGACAGGAAGCATAAATTAGGTATGGCATCAGTCTGCATCATTGTGTTCTTTCCTAGAGAAGCACTTGACTGCCTGCTGCAGATGGCCAATATTTAGAGTTACCTAGTGTCAGGGCGGGAGACGAGATTTTCTTCCTCTGTTAAGAGTTAAAGTCTTCGAAACCCATAGCAGCAGTTCTATCATGTTCCATAAGGTCACGATGAGTTGGACTGGACTTGATGGCAGTGAGTTTGGAGTTTGAGTGTGAGAGTTTTCAGCTAAGGCTGCATGAGAAAGGTTGCTTGTGAGGAACAGGCGAAAGAGAAGGGGGGTTATAGAACTGACCTGGGGTGGGAAGGGAACCTCCAAGGATGGTCTAGCATTTTCATGAGAGTGGTAGTGATGGCTAGAACACATAAGATGTGGCAACAAAGTTGAGTGGAGGCATTCGCCAACGTGAGAGAAGGAGGGCTAATTCTGAAAGCAAGCTTTCCAGAACCAAAAATTCCCAAATGAAGATTTCTATCAGCCACACATCATCTGGGCAATGGATGCCAACAAGAATCATTGCAAGCAGAACAGTAGCGACTCCCAAGTTGATGAGTCACAATGACTGTTTTGGTTTAGTCAATCATCAGAGGTCCAAGAAATAGAAATACTGCCGAATCCTGAAGTTGCCCACATCTGTTCTTGACAAAATCGAATTTTGACATAAAATGTTGAGAAAATTTTGCGGACAGCTCCCTCTCCTCCCAGAAGAATTTACTTCAAAGGACAGCACTGAAGCTACACCTCAGAGTAGGGGACCTGTCTGATCGGAGCACACGGGAGCAAATGAAGGGGGAGGAAGAGAGAGTGGAGCACATCCTGACCCACCAAGCCTTGACACAGCCAATGCACAGAGAGGACCATTTGGTTGGCCCCACTATAAGACCCACACTCCCTCACTGCCTCACTGACCCACAGCCCTACAGGGGACAGCACTGGAGACAGTGCGGGAATTGTACCCGATCTGACCCCACCACATCAAGGCAAAACACTAAGGGTGTGCAACAGAACAGCAAGGGAAGTCCTGGGGGTATACGAAAATTAGAATTTGGGGCCATCAGATTCAACCTGAAAACACTATCAAAGGTCACCAAACAGTCCTTGAACTATTTATAGACTTTTCTTTTTATTGTCATTGTTTCTGTTGTTTTGTTACTTTGTTTTGCTGTCTTTTTGCATATTGTTATCTCTGCAGGTCTATCTAGATAAGATAGGCAGGATTAATAATCAGAAGGATAAAACAACCTGGACAAATAGTTTTGGGGGACATTGGAGGGGGGGAGGGCGGGGGGAAAGGAAGTTAGTATTAACAAACCCAGGGACAAGGGGATAACAAGTCATGAAAAATCAATGGTGAGGAGGGCGTAGAAGGCCTGGTAGGGGTTGATCAAGGACAGTGTAACTGAGAGGAATTATTGAAACCCAAATGAAGACTGAGCATGATAATGGAGCAAGAGAAAAGAAAAAGGAAATGGAGGAAAGAACTAGGAGGTAGAAGGCACTTACAGAGGTCTAAATAAAGGCATGTACATATGCAAATATATTATATATGGCCATGGAGAAGTAAATCTCTGTGCATATATTTTTAGGTTCATTACGGTAGTAGATGGACATTGGGCTTGTACTTAAGTATTCACTCAATGCAAGCACATGTTGTTCTGTTAAACTGGCATTCCATAACACCGTCCCAGCATGATTGCTGAAGATAAAGTAGGTGTATAAACAAAAGCAGTGAAGAAAGGTGACAGTACCTGGCTATAAAAAGATATAGCATCTGGGGTCCTAGCTGAGAAGCAACAAATCCCACATGAAAGAAGCACACCAGCCTGTGTGATAGCGAGTTGTTGATGGGATTAGGTATCAGGCATCAAAGAACAAAAAGTCATATTATTGTGAATGAGGGGGAGTGCAGAGCCCCAAAGCTCATCTGTAGGCAACTGGACATCCCCTTAAGGGTTACAGGAAGGAGACGAGCCAGTCAGAGGACAGTATAATAATGATGAAACATACAACTTTCCTCTAGTTCTTTAATGCTTCCACCCCACCCCCACTATCATGATCCTAATTCTATCTTACACATCTGATGAGACCAGAGGATATACATCGGAACAGATAGGAAACACAGGGAGTTCAGGACACATTAAACCCCTCAGGACCAATAATGAGAGTAATGATACCAGGAAGGTAAGAGGTAGGTGGAGGGGAAAAGGGGTACCAATCACAGTAATCTAAATATAACTCCCTCCCTGAGGGACAACAGAACAATATGGGTGAAGGGAGACACTGGGCAGTGTCAGACATGACAAAATAATAACAATTTATAAGTTGTCAAGGGTTTATAAGAGAGGGGGGAAATGAAGAGCTGATATCAAGGGCTCAAGTAGAAAGAAAATGCTTTGAGAATGATGATGGCAACAAATGTACAAATGTGCTTGATACAATGGATGAATATGTGGATTGTGATAAGAGTTGTATGAGCCCCCAATAAAATTATTTTAAAATAAAAAATAAAGCATTTCCATGAAATAAAAAAAAAAGAAGAGAAAAATTTTCATGATCTGGAACAAAGCATCGGAATCTGACCCGGCGCATGTGATTTTTGTAAACAAAAGCAGTTCGTGTTTCTCTTTTGCGGCTGTGTTCCAAGAGGTTTGCAATAATTTTCCTAGTTTTTGTGGCTTTTTGTACTGTTTTTAGATAAAATGGCACGTGTCTTAAGAAACAGTTTTTGAAAAAAATAATCATGATAATGAATTGGTTAACCATATTATTGATATTGTTGATAATTTAGTAAACCCTTTTAGAAAACAGTTAAGGAAACACCAACAGCAAATCACATTAGACAAATTTTGTTTTAGAGAAATCCAGCCAGGTCCTAGTGAAAAAAGGCAAAGAAGGTGGGAGGGGGGGAAACTCCTGAAAAGCAGCTACACGTTGAGTTTATGAAAGGGGATTCCCCTTCCAAACAATGATTCTTTCTCCACACCACCTCTCCACATCCATGTCCACAGATCCAGATCCTCCTCAATCCCACGGTATGGACCATACCGTAGTTGTTAAAACTTTTTTTTATGTTGTGTTTCTTATTTAAATTATATTGTTGTAATTCTGAACTTATTTGCTTTGAAATTTCTGTAATGCTTTGTATAGAAAGGAAAGATTAGGGTGAAAGCTTGGTGATCGAGAATGGAATAATAATTTTCAGTTATTTTTTATGTGAAAAAACAATTTGGAACCTGAGTGCATTGCGTCTTGATGCATTAACATCGAGGCCTGTCCTTTAAAAAGATCATCTTCTGGTATCAGGAAATCAAGGTCTTGTTGTTATTTGGAGTGGGGGGAGGGACACTAGCCGATATAGCCGTCCATTTTGAATGTTAGGGAGATGGGGCTGTGGAGTTCCAGATACAAGTAGCAACTCAACTCCATTAGACTGTCATCTCCAACATGATAGATTGTCTTAGAATACAAGTCTCCAAGTCATGAACATGGACATCAAGGAGAAAGAAGACTCTTAGATCTGCTTATACAAAGAGGCAGGGAAAATAAGAAGGGGAGAAGATAAAACGAAGACTATGGAAAGAAGAACCAATGGCAGTTGAAGACTGAACCCCTGCAATCCACGCAAGGATGCTTCACGCCAGCTGCCCTGGTGAACACAGCTTCCGAGCAGCCTCCGGAGCCTTTGGGCTAACTAGTTTCTCAAGCACTTAAATAATTGCCCAGATGGGCTTCAATTACAGCCTCCCAAACCCTCTGGGGCACCTGACTGGCAACTTCTAAAAATAGTGGTGCTTCTCCATGCCAAAGTATGTAGTTTGCATAAGTTGTTAGTCTCGTGGCTGGTGTCAAGCTGACTCCAACTCATGGCGAAGGCATGTGTGCAGAGTAGAAATTCTCCCTTGGGGTTTTCAAGGCTGGGCCCTTTTAGAAGTGGAGGGCCAGGTCTGTCTTCTGAGGTGCCTCTGGATGGATTCCAACAGCCAACCTTCAGTTTAACTATGGGGC
Source organism: Nesogale talazaci (assembly GCA_004026705.1). NCBI lineage: Eukaryota > Metazoa > Chordata > Mammalia > Afrosoricida > Tenrecidae > Nesogale > Nesogale talazaci. The sequence continues at coordinate 51,813 of PVJH01010896.1, forward strand.
CTCTCCAGCTGATTCTCACTCACCGCCATCGTGTAGATGGGAGGAGAACTGTTCCCAGAGGACTTGTGAAGGCATAGAAATGGAAATCTTTACATAAGTAGACAGCCTCATCTTTCTCTCACTGAGTGGCTGGTGAGTCCACACTGCTGACCTTACTGTTAGCATCCCAGCAGTGACCTCACCACACCACCGGGCCTCCTTGCACATGTGTCTTGTCAAGGTAAAAGCCTCCACATTTCCATTTGACCAATTTACTTACTGATTTTTATTGTTATTAGGATCAATGAGTTCCTCACACGTTTTGGTGTATGTTTCCGTCTATCTTCTTAAATAACTACTCTTTCAGTGTTGTTTCGTTCTTTTTAAAACATTTTCCACTGAATGGAATAGGTTATTCATTTTCAGCATGAAACCCAAGGACGTTTCATCCTGTCGGGCTCCGTTAGAGTCGCTAGGGCATGGACGACACATGTAAATTGCGCCATGGGTACCACGGGCCCTCTGACGAGAAAGGAAAGTGCTCTCTGCTCTTTACATCTGGAGATGAGTCAGTGGGGAAAACGTGCCCCAAAGCAGGTGACGCCATGGCTCCTTCAGGTGGCACTGAGGTTCTAACAATGTGGCCCTTTGTCATCTCCAAACTACACCACAACTAAAAACAATAATCTTTCCAGCTTAGTTATCAGCTTTCCTCCTCCCATCTTTTGGGGAAAAAGAAAGTGGAAAGCTACAAGATTTGTGCAAGTCCAGGATATTTCAGGCCTGTTCTATTTTGTAGGTATGAGGAACATCTCAGCAGTCGGATCCAATATCCTCGTGAGTTGCTCAGTGTGGCTATCTTTTGCAAGTTCAATCAGATAAATGTAATTTTTTTTTCTTAAAGGAAACATTTATGTTCCTAGATGCCTGAGAAGTCTTGAAACAAAGACAGATAAACCTAATCATGAAGTATATAATAATTACTCTCTGTTCTAGCATGTTCTCGGTATGACACAGCTCCTCCAACAGTTTATAATTTGGGGGTGATAAGAGGTCGACTTCCCATTAGAAACAATTAGAATAATCTCAGCAGGCTTATAACCAAACGCGCTCGAAACTGTGGTTCAGACTCACCCAGCGTGAGCCCCAGAGAGGGAGAGGGAGGCCGCTCAGAGCAGTCTGGAGCAGTGTGCAAGGAAGTCGTGGGTAAGTGCAACTGAGCCTGGGCTTGGTGCAACCAACCGCTGGGCTTGAGGAGAAAAGGGATGTTTCCTCTGAGCTGGGTGGCGAAGGGCAAAGGGATACAAGTATTTTGGAGACGGCGAGAAGATGAGCCGGGTGGGAATGAAGAGTTTGCAAGGAGCAGTAGTGCTGTGTAAACCGACGTGAGGATTCCAACCCCCCCTCCAAACCGGATATGTGGATATGTGTGCCAATATCCAGGGAATGAATGAATGCTCAGGTCTGAAGCTGAGATTGTCAGCAAAAGTCTGGAAGGTGTGTTTCTGTCAGTCACTGGAGAGCACCCCAAGCATATCCTACATGGCAGACCATGTGGGGAGCCACAGGGTCTCCAGGTTCTGCATAGGCTATTTCAGGGGAGCAGAGGCAGGTCAGGAGGCTCTCCTCAGAGGTTGGAGAAAGTTTCTGGTGTGGACTCAGGTGGACTGGCACTTGCCACCGTCGGTTTTCAGAGTTGCTGGGTAAGTCGTTCTGGACTAGGTTGTGTCACTTGGGCTCCCAAGCATCCCCTCCCTGAGTGTCCCACTGGACGGGGAGCAGGCACTTGCTATTGATGTGTTGGAAGACCTGGAGCTAGTACGTCGCACCGACGGGAAAGGGAATGCATTGCAGTTAGCACAGCATCCGGTCCATGCAAACATGAGAAGTTCTCATTCCACCTGGAAGCCAAGTGTTTCCGCTGGCCTCCTCTCTGCTTTATCGCTGAGAACGTGATGAAGGAGAATAAGTAGAGTAGAGCGTCATGTATGTTAGAGTGTATACGAAACCTCTTCTAGCATGGGGCCCAATACGACAACGGGTGATTGAAAGCCCTGGGTCACAGCGGCAGAGCCTTCCCTATTTTCCTGTGCCTTTGCAGGAAGTGCATTTTATAGAAAAGTCAGAGAGGAGCTGAGGGGAAATAGAGAGCTCTGCGCTGGCGAATTCACAGCAGGCTGGGCCGGACGCTCGCCGCTTCTTCCCAAACCGGGCTTCCCACGCGCCAGGTCTGCTCCATGGGACACTGAAGTGGCCGCCCCGGGCCCGGGGCCTGCCCGCCCCTGATGAGGACGGCGCCAGGCCGGAGCCTAGGATGGTAAGGGCATCCAGTCCCTGGATTTCAAGCCCAGGTTGATTGTGGGTGGGTAAAACCGGTTTGTTTTCGCTTTTGTCTTGCATAGTGTACCAACGATGGAGAACTTTAGCTTCTTGCCTTCAGAGCTATCTGAAAAAGCTAGTTTAGTCTTTCAGGGTGCCGTTTAGTTCTCCTCCATCACCAAACTGAATGGCGGACTGGCCAATGGCAAGCCCGGCCGGTGTGGATGCGTTCAGGAGGCTGTGGAGCCGGTCCGCAGTGGCAAGGTCCCACGTGCGGTTTGAGCTGTCTTATCTTGAGCTGCAGATTAGAAGGCTGTCAACCAAATGGCGGGGAACTAAACCCACGTCGGGGCACTTTGAGGCTTCAATGTATGCCCCGGCCCCTCCGGACAAGCGTGCTGTGGATGCGGGGTCCCGCAGCCATGGGAAATAGAGACTCGCTCCCCGCCCCACCTTGGGCACCGGCATCCGTTCAGAATTGCGGACGTTCGGAAAGTGCTGGGGGTATTTTTAGAGGAGGCTTGTTCCTCCGAATGAGGAAGTCTGGCAGATGGCTCTTCCGGCTGCATTATTTTCTCCAGCTTCTACCTAGCTAGGGTGGAGCAAACTCTGGCAAGCCTTCTCTCTATAAGGACAATGGGGGGAAAAGCCGTGCTGAAAACACCGGGCAGCAGCTGCAGGGCTCAGAGGTTGGGAGGACCCTGTCCACGCACCCGCTCCCGTATTTCGGCTTGCCCTCCCTCCCGTGACTCGGTCTAATCAACAGTGGGAGGCAGGAAAGGAAGTCTGAGCAAGAGCAAGCCGTTTATCACCCTGCGTGCCGAAGACATCTGTGGGGGCTGCACGCTTGCTGCAGCTGATAAGGCTGTTACTCACCGCCTAAAGACAACGGACCAGAACGTGTGCTTTTTGTCCATGAAAGCCACTTCCTGAAATCACATGACATCAGCTTTCATTCTACAGATGGCATGCCTCGGCTTCATTAAAACCAGATCAAGTTGTTGTCAATGATGGGGGCGGGGTGGGGGTGGGGGAAACACCTTTATGCAAGGTTAGTACAGTCTTGATGTACTCCCAAATACTCAAATTAGCATTGGGTCGTATGTCTGACGGCACAATCCGTTAGGGCTCAGGGGACAAATAAAAAAATCCCTTTTAGAAATATTAAGGAGTTTGTTGGGATTTTTAAGTCTGTGCACACAGAGACTGTGATTTGATTGCAAGTCTCTGCTTTGATGGCAAGTTTCCTCTTTCGTTTTGTAATCCGATGTGGCTCTGCTCATTCACTCCCTAAAGAGAATACACAGGTTTTCAGGGTAGATGCTTTTTTAATGAGTCAGAATCGACTTGATGACAGTATGTCTGTTTGTTGCTTAAAAAGCCCTGGTGGCGCCATTCAGCTAGTCACTGAAAGGCCAGCAGTTGGAACCCACCCGCACTGTTGGGAAGACAATGTGGCCATCTACCTCTGTAAGGTAATAGACATGGGGTCTGCATGGCACAGTTCTTCAGGGCCCTAGGATGGGTTTGGGTTTTGTTGCATTTTAACCACCTGACAGGAATCTGAACTTCTTGAACTTACTCAATGGAGCAGCCACAGTAATCATATTCCCAGAAGCCGTGAAAACTCCATTTGGGATCTGGAGGGTAACATTTGCCAGGGTCTTCTTTTGAAATCCTTCTGTCCCTAACTCTCTCTTCTTCTTCTTCTTCTTCTTCTTCTTCTTCTTCTTCTTCTTCTTCTTCTTCTTCTTCTTCTTCTTCTCTCTCTCTCTCTCTCTCTCTCTCTCTCTCTCTGGGGGATTATATGCTGCAAATATAGGAGTACTCTGATTTTGTCTGGCTTCACTGGTGAGTCTTTGAAGCTGTAGCTTCTGGCTCAGCATAGCTGGATTCAGAAGAGTTCACCCTACGCTTTCAATAGAGGTGATAGTCCTGGACAGTTCCCTTTTCCATTCTGAGAGCTACTTTCAGTGATGGAGTCATTCTGCCCAGGAGTCTTTGGGAAGTCCTGTCCTGAAGAACAGATGTTTGTCGCTGTCTGGGGGTCTCTCTAGGTCTGCACTGTAACCCCTAGCTGGAAATGTGCTATACATACACATATGCTACCCACCAGATTCTGAAGGCTTCGTATGAAAAAGGAGGTGTCCTTACCCTTCAGAAAACCAAAATTAGGTCGCCAGTGGGGGCCGTCCCTGAGTACATTCAGGCTCTAGTGACTTGAATTGAATTGTCTTTTCTATTGGAAACATTCTGGCTTAATTCATAAAAGACAACAATGAGCACACAGTGTAGTTCAAATAGTAATTCAACTGACATGTGTATGCCTCCCCAATTTTTTCTTTGGCCATGTTATCAGGAGAGACCAGTTGCTGGAGAAGGACATCATGCTTGGTAAAGTCCTCAGGCCAAGGAAAAGAGGAAGGCCCTTGACAGATGGATTGACACAGTAGCTGCACCAGTAGGCCCAAGTCTAGACGGATTGTAGCAGTGTTTCATTCTGCTGTACATGGGCTCGCTATGAGCTAGAAACAACTTGATGGCATCTAACTGCAGCACAACAAAAAGGTCTTTTCAAACGTTAATATTTTTCCCATTGTTTTTCTCCTTTAGTGTACTATATTCCAGAGAGAGTGGAAGATTTTTTCTTACCCAATCCTGTTTCTTCTTTCCCAGAGCACTCTCTAGACATTTGTAGTCACCCTTTCTACTCGTTTTTCATACTGTCTTCAACACCTGATGTGTAAGAGATCCTTATAAGTGTATTTACTTCCTAGCCCTTTAAAAGAAGGTTTACTGCCCCAGTTTGAGAACGATGGTTTTTATCCATTTTTCTGATGGTGGTTGTTGTTTTTAAGAAAAGCACAAGAAGAAGTATTTCTCATGATCTATTATAAGACACATGTTCACACACCTGAAACAGAAATGTCACGGATCCTTGAATGAAGAAGATGCATCACAATGCACTGGCCTATGTAGAATTGACTTGAGGGCAGTAGGTTGGTTGGGTTATTCTGTGTATTAAAACAAACAGCTAGTCATGCACCATTACACTGACTTAGCCATTCAATGACTATGGGTGATTTGAATAACGTTGCTCTAGGGTACACATCTAAAAAGGTAGGAACTGGTTTATAAGAATGTCTATATCCAATATATAGACATATATAGTTTCAAGAACTGGAGGGTTCTTTTTCCTTTTTCCTCTTTTCTGATCCCTATGGTACTTTCCTCTTCTACCAGGTCCATTGATTGTGACCGTGCTCAGAAGGGTCCTTGAGTAAATGTGGCTGTGGTGTCTGTAGGTGTGTTTCTTCTATGAGTTTTTGGTTACCTTCTAACTGCTTTCCTCCCAAAGAGTAGAGATGGGTGGTTGCAACATAAGTGGCTGCTCACCTCCTTGTAAGACCCCATGCTACTTCCTTCACTGAGATGTGGATCCTGATTTGTGTGAACTGTCTTTTACCAACTGAGCTGTCCCACGAGAATGAGAAAGAAGACCCACCTTGCCAGGTGGTCTCTGGCAAGCCAGAGAAGAGCCTACATTTTTGTGTTCACTGACTTTATTTCCTTGCACCCACCTATTTGAATGCCGCTGTACCTATAAAGCTGTAGTGGTACTGTGGGTGGGAAGATCCTGGGTAGCTTAGAAGTTACGTGGTTGCCTGCTAACCCAAAGCTTGGCACTTTGAACCACCCCCCTCACCTTCGCGTGCCAGCTGCTCTTAGGGGAGAAAGATGGGGAGGTCAGCTTTCTTCAAGATTTAGCCCTGAAAACCCTGGGCCAGTTATACTCTGTCCTCTCTGTACATTTGTTTGTTTTTAAAGAAACCCTAATGGTTGTACTATGCTAGGAACTGAGATTGACTAGGTAGTACTGTCGATTCCTACCCATACCCTCTATGCCTGCTCATGTGCAATATGCCCATCTATTTGTGCTCAGTCGATTTACTTTGGTTGTGTGGTGCTTATTATATGCACATTCAGTGCCTTGTTTACCATCGCTGAAAGTAACAAGTCTCTACCATCTACAGCAGGGGTCCTCAAACAACAATCCGCGGGCCACATGTGGCCCACCAAGAACATTTATCTGGCCCATGGTGTGTTTTTGCCATCATGTATTTTTGCCGCCATTGCTGTCCTGCTTAGCAGCTGACTCATCCTGGGCCCTCAATGAATTTGTTCATTGTTTGTTTGTTTTTAACTATAGTCCGGCCCTCCAACAGTCTAAGGGACAGTGAACTGGCCCCCTATTTAAAAAGTTTGAGGACCGCTGATTCTTCTAAAGCATGCTTTCCACATTCTTCCTCTTCTCCCTCGGAACCACTACTGAACATTGGTCTCTGTGTAGCCACCCTTGCTTATAGAAGAGAGACTACATGATAATTGTCCTCAGATGACTGGCTGATATCACTTAGCTTTTCGGTTCATCCATTCTGTTCCCTGGATCATCATTCTATGTGCACCACAGCGTGCTTATCCATCCATCTGTCCATGGGCACTTCAGACTGCAGTCCTTTCCATTTGTTTGTTCTTGTAAGTACAGTAGGTGTGCCTCTGTCCGTTTCTGTCCTTATTTTTAGATCTCTATGGGGAGTCTAGTTGATCTACAGGTTACTCCTTAGGCTACTAATGGTCAGCAGTTGGAAAACACCAGCCACTCCACTGGAGCAAGACAAGGCTTTCTACTCCCTTAAAGAGTTACAGTCCTAGAAATACTGGAGAGCAGGTCTTCCTAGCGGCATCCTGCAGTGAGTTTGAGGGTCTACGCTTGGTGAAAAACCAGACTCCAGGAATTGACAGTACCCATTAAAGTAGTTCAACAAACTGGTGCTGTGCTTGAGGTATCCATTTGACTGTGCTAAGGAACTTGGAGGACAGCTATCAATCTTCCTGAGATTTTTATATAAATTTCATAAGATAATTGAAAAAGAGAAAATGTTACCCAATTCATATTATGAGTCTAATTAACTCATACTGAAACTGAATAAGGACAGTGCCAGGAGAAAAAAAAATACGGGCCAGCTTGACTGTTGAATGTTAATGTTAAAAATTCTTCAAGCACCCCATGGGAAAATTGCCATTGTATTTATTTTTGCTTCCTCTCCCTCCCCCAATGATTTCATTGGGGGCTCTTAAAGCTCTTATAACAGTTAATACATCATTTGTATCGAGTATATTTGTACACATGTTGCAACCTTCATTTCCAAATATTTTCTACTTTAGTCCTTGGTATAAGCTCCTCTTTCCCTCTCCTTTTTTTATAAATCATTTTATTGAGGGCTCCCATTGTCTTTTAATTCTATTTTTCCATGAACTTTTTGAAGCCCCATTAGATTAGTAGAAAATGAATACAGCACTGTGTAGTAAAACAAGTGAGATAGTTTAAGGTTTATTGTGCCAGCCTGGCTGAGAAACACATCTGAGATTAATTGAAGGATGGAGAGAGAAATGGCTCAGCAAGCCTTGCCCTTCTGGTTTTCTGGTCTCATTCTCTGGTGGTTGGACCAATGTGAGGCTCGTTAGCTAGAAAGGCTCACGTCCTGCAAGATATTCCTGAGAAGCCACATGGACTTACCCTGATGCAACCCTGGGTGCTGGAGCAGCCGTGTAGAGACCCCTGCCAGCGCTGAGATGCTGACACCACCCCTGGATTCAGAGACGTTCTCCCCCCTGGCCTGTGATCCTCCTGCATTTGGTGTCACTGAATGTGTTTTGTGAGATTGAGGAGGACTTTGTAGATCTATGTCACACATAGGGGCTAAGTCAGGCCTATGGGCTTGGACAGCACTGGGTTGGGCTGCTTTCTGAATGTACACTTATCCTATATATAAAACTCCCTCTTATATAGATATGAGTATCTGTGCATTTGTTTCTCTATTCTATCCAGGCTAACACAACAAGTATATGCAAAATGTGAAAGAATGGATTAATTTTTTTAAAGTTATTCATGGAATGTATCAGATTAACTGAATAATGGAGATAAAAACTGAATAACAGTTAAAAATGATACAATTTTCCCGATAGATGTAGAAAAAGCATATGGTAAAATTCAATAACCGTGCGTGATAAATATAAACTTCTTAGAGAACTTGGCATTGAAACAAATATTCTTAACCTGATACAGGGTATGTGACAAAACTTAGGACAGGCAGCCTTTAGTATTGAAGCATCCCTGGTAGTGTTTTTTTTTTTGGGGGGGGGCAAGGCATCACTGCCCTCTGGTGGTTGTGGGAGCTACCCAGCCTTGCTCCTGGAGAGCTGCTGCTGGAGTTGAACCACCAAGTCAATGGGTCACAGTCCCGCCCTACTCAACCACCTACGCCACCGGGGTTCAGCCCCCTAGTAGTGTTCTGATGTGGAATTTCTTTTTTGCATCTGGTTTAGGGTCATTTAAAAATTTTTATGCTTGGCTGTTGCTTTAAATAATTGTGTGTGTGTGTGTGTGTGTGTGTGTGTGTGAGTGCTTATATGTGTGGAAGACTAAGTTCAAAAGTATTGCTACTAGTGTTCCAATTCACATAACGGGGCTCTCATCAGTGGCTGGCTGCAGACAAGCTCTCTCAGTAATCCTTAGGGTACCATGTAAAGAGGGTCCAATCAGCACAGAGCTTCCCAGACACCCACCCACCTCACTTTAAGGCAGAAGGGTCAGCTCAGAAAGTTGTGGTGACTGTTTTGGGGGTGGTGGTGGGAATCTTGATAAATCTTATTTTTGAAGTTCACAGGATGATCACAGGGGCTTACTAGGAAGAGATTTTACAAAACTTGAACAAATGTGCTGGACACAATGTATGCCTTTATGTATTGTGATAAGAGCTGTGTGAGCCCCCAATTAAATGATTTTTAAAAAAAAAAGGCAAAAAAGGAAACTTGGACACGTCATTGGTGAGAAAAAAGCCATTCTTCTTGTCAGAGGATTTTGGTTCATCTCAACTTTATACCTGCACATTCTTCTAGGGGTAGCAGGAGTTGTCCAGTGAGGATTTTGTTGGGAAACCAGACCTGATTTTGATATCAGATTTCTTTTTGTCATCCAAACTCAATAAACCTTTAAAAAGGAGCACAAGTAGAGTGCCCTCGGATGCCCAAACTGCTGTTTTGACTTGGTGCAAATCAAATTGCTCAGGATTCATCTGGAGATGGCTTTAGAGACAAAAAACGCCACCTTCAGAAATGCATCCACCTTGACAGGACATGATGTTGAGTCAGCAGTTCCGAGGCCAAATCAATACTGCAGTGTGTGTTTCCTACAGCAGATACTGAGATGTGGATTGGCTGGAGGGGGAACAGGGGTGTGATCCAGAAATATCAGTTCACATTTTGATAATTTTGTGTAATAAAGGTCTCTGAGTTTTTTGCAATATTTTTAAACCTATTCTCATGCATTTATGTGTGTGTATATTATGCTCAGATATGTACATATAAGTTAGTATTTTACCAAGATACTTCTTTCTCAATGTTTTTCAAAGCTTGTGAAGTGGGAAGCTGTGCAGTCACAGTGATGCTCAATGTTCTCGCTGGACCGTGTCCCTGGACTGAGTGCCCCTGCAGCCCAGACACAAGCCTGGGAGGGACAGAGTAGTTGGAACCCCCTCAAGATGACATCTCTTCTGGGTTGAGGGGTTCTCACCTTTTACAACTTCACCTCCTAGCTTCCTCCAGAAGAGCCATTGAGAATGACTCTGTTGCAGATACATGTATTTCATGAAACTTCCTGCGATTCTGTGGTACCATCAAGTAAAATCAAAAGGATCTATTGCCGTAGAAGGTTTCATGATTCCTTCCATAATATGGAATATATAAAGAGTCCTGTTAGCCATGCCTTTTCTATCATGACCATGCTTGTATTTGAGAGCTTTAAAACTTCTTTTAATGTGCTTTTAAGGTTGGGGGTAGAGGGAGGGACTTTTAGGGAGCACTTTGCACAGTAACAAACAGATTTTTCTAAATCTTGCTGCCCACAGCTCTTAAACAGGGAATTCCTATGGCTGTGAAAACCTCTACAGGGCCCTGAGATGCTGAACACAAAGAACGATCACTAACTTCTAGACTGTAAGGTCATAGATAGTAAATAAGGCAGTGCCGGTGCCCAATCAATATGGTATCGTGTATTTCCTACAGCACATATTGAGATATAGATCTGCTGTAGTGGGAACAGGAATGTCATCAGGAAATACAAGTGCAACAAATCTGGGTTACCACCACCAGGGAAACAGCAGGATTGATTGTGGTCTGTCTAAATCCATGGTGGAAATGTCAGGTCAGAAGTGAATATTCATGATGTCCCCCATTGGAAAGCAGGGTGGGGGTGGGGGATGTTGAGGAAAAATCAATATGTTAGATACTCTACCTCCTAATGGAACTGCTGTCTCAAGGGCAAGTTCTCCTCTCGACATTTTTGGCAAAAGATTTTCATAAAATATCTACAGACAGATTTCACAGTTCTGGAATGAGAGATATGTTACTATGGTTGTGGAAGTCCAGTTAAAATTTAAATCAAAATTTCCTGAATTCCAAGAAACTTGCTAGACACATGCTTTAAAGCTATCATCATATGAAAGCACCAGGCAAAAGTGAAATTCCCTATTTTCTGTTCTAGTTGGCAATTCACTTGTCTGGTGAGCTTGCAAAAACTACCTGATATTTTCATGTATGAGTTTGTCCTGCTTTGTATGGGTGGTATAACAGGCTGCCACAGGTGACATATTTTGGTAGGTGGGCTCAGGGTGTAAAGGTAATCCCAGCTAAATCATGATTTTGGTGTGGATTGAAACACAATAGACTCTCTTCTCTTAAATATGAGTCTGTGGTCTCCTGCCATTCAGGTGCCCAATGTTTGAGTGTAGTCTTTCCGAAATCAATTTGCCAGCCCTGGCTAAGCTTCAAGAACACAGAAAGATTTGAATGGAAACCAAATGCATGATTCCTACTGTTTGTCCATCTTCCAGGCACCTTCTGAAAATGAACAAAAGCAGCTCTGATTTGGAAAAAGGGAGCCAGGGCTCAGCTGGGAGCCTCAGCCCATCCTTCAGGGCCGGTCAAGTCAGCTTCACCACCGGCTCCACGGACAGCCTGGCCTCCGACTCCAGAACCTGCAGCGATGGAGGTAACGGCACGGGGAGGGCTAGATAATCCAGGGTCTGCTGTCAGGTCCTTGTGAGGTAGAGTCAAGTCAGTGGCAGTGAGTGTGACTTTGAATGGGGTTGTCATCGGCCGGTCCTGGCTTAAGCATCAGGGGTTGGAAAGGCTGAGATTAGCCTCGTGCCTCGACTGTGCCGTCTTCATGACCTAGACAGACTTGATCCAGATTCCATCCAGGTTATTTCTCAGTCGAGTCTATGACAAGCTGCCTTGCCCTGTGTTGCCCCCTTGGCCACAAGGCAGGAAAAGGATACATGGAAAGTACATTGAAGGCTGCCGCTTCCTTGGGGAAGGGCCATGGATGTGTAAGTGTGTGACCGTCATTTCTGTCATCAGGATGTGTTCCACAAGGATGGCACCTGAGGAAGGTTCTCACCTTCGACATCTCCTCTCTGGCTCACTGTCACTGCATGGAGAGACTCCAGTTTCTGCACACGCGTGTATGCAAAGAAGCAGCCAATGTGTAGATGAATGTTTGTTGGATTGAAAGCCAGGAGGCTTCATTGGCCACCATCCATCCCACTTGGCGGATTAAGTTGAAAGGCATAATTTGTGGCTATGCCCTCGTTGGACAGATGTCCTAAAAAGAGACTCTCGTGTCTCTTGCACTGTCTGCCCGGAATGGGTAACGTTTCACAGCTCACGCTGCCCCCATCCCACAGTCTCTGTAGTGCGTGTCCTCGCCAGGGTCCCCCATAGACATCCTTTTATGTGGTAGGCTTCGACTTGGCCTAGCGTGGCATCCTATTCTTGCTGGGAAAGGGTTTTTCCTCGGTGCTGGAGGGCTCTGTTGTAAATGTTCCACTGTCGACACTTGCTGCTTCAAAGGTGGACCCTGGTTAAGACAAACATGTCATAAAGATCAGCTGCTGGTCGGCGCTGATAGGAAGCTGCTGCTGGGGTTGACTTCAAAACAGGAAAATTACTTAGCCTTGATTTTGAGGGGGAGGGGCAAAAGAGGCTTTTCTGTGTCTACAGCTCTTCCTGGGCTCTGACCTGCTTTTTTGCCCATTCATGCCGTTGTAATAATCGTTCTTCGCCCATAATCCCGAGTCAGATTATGCCACAGAGGGCTGGATGCGTGAGACCATAGCTGTGCTGCAGGCCAGTGGTGACTTTCGCTCCCCTCTGAGCGCCTCTAAGCTGTCCGAGGGAGCAGTCAGCCTGCACATGCTACAGCAGCAGGTATTGATAAGAACCGGGCTTACTTGTCTCAGCACTTTGTATCACAGAATGAGTAAAATCACGACATCTGCCTTCAGGGCCCGTTTCACATAGCTGGGAAGATCCTGCTAAAACACATGGCACATGGGTGGATGAGGTGAGAGAGGCAATTGAGCTGCTAAGCACTTGCATGTTTAGGAGAGCACCCAGGAGAGCAACATGGGTGAGGGCTGGGGGAGGGTTCAGAGAGGGCTTTATCTAACAAGAGGGTGGGCCTTTAGCTCGTGTCTGCAGGAGGGTTAGAATTGGGGAGGTAGAGGGAAAGAGGGCAGCGAACACCGGACGGCCTAAGGCATGAGGAAGGCAGTGCAGGATGGGAAAGGACAGGGCAAACCTGATCTGCATAGTGAGGCTCGGGAGGGCAGAGCAGGGAGCCAAGAAACGGGGCGGTGGGGGCGGAAAGGCTTTCAAAGACTGGCGGTGACAGCTCTGTTCGTGAGGTAGGAGCTTCCAGAAGTTTCTGACTCCAAGGGTCACATCTACAACATGTTCTCATGTTAATTTCTAGCTAGAAAATATAAATAAAATGGAATGTTCCTCTATCATGAGTGACAACTCCAGTCTGCTACTCGGGCACTTGACTCCGTATCCAGTGCTTTGAAACTGTCAAGAAACCAGAAGTGGTTTTTTTTTTTTTAATTGATCTTTTTTATAAGGTCACTATCAACTCGATGGCAGGGGATTTGGTTTTGTTTCTTTAATTTGGTTTCTTAAATATCAATCTGGAGGGCAGAAGTACTCCATCCAGGTGGAAGAGCTGAGGTCAATTCCCTATCAGTGCACCACATCCCTGCCATAGAGGTTTCCAGGCTAAGAGAGATGAGGAAGAAAGGCCTGGCTGTCCGCATTGAAGATCGTGCATGGGGTCACCATAATTAGGGCTTACACATTAACATCACAGTGCCATCAAGCCAATGTTGATCCATTGTGGCCATCTCTAGGATTTGTAAGGCTGTAAGTCTTTACTGGAATAGACAACCTCATCTTTGTCCTTTGGAGACTGGGGAGCTGGTGGGTTGATGCAGTACCTTTGTGCTCGTGAGCATTCCAAAGTCTCACCCACAGCACCAGGGCACTAGCTGCCAACAACAGCCAACATGGATCTGGAAAATAGAGCCACTGCTGAAGGGACATAAGAAATTCTTCATTCAACTTCTCATCACGCACCAAGGCAGCTTAGATCTGTTGTTGAACAATTACCTTTCCCTTCTGTGACTCCTTTCTCCTAGTTCGTAGCTGCAATATTACCCATCATGCATTTTGTTACCACATAGAATCCATTACTGAAATTGAGAAAGGGGATCAGAATAAGAAAGGTCAAATTCCTTATGTTTAAAGTTTCTTGAAACCAGAACATGGTGTCTCCTCTTCTAATATATAAAATCTTCATATATTAAATCAAAAGATGTCATAAGGCGATACATGTGTTTTGCTAACAAGAACCCACTCAGTAAAACTGCGTTTCGTGTAAGCTGAGCTGAGTGAATCAAGGACAAAGTCATTCCAGGACATTTCATCATACTGGTTTGAGCTTCACCAGAGTTATGGGTTCATGATAGCTATCAACTACCCAAATTTTGTGACAAGAAAAGAAGAGACAAACATTTAAGTTTTCTAGGAGACACAAACATAATTGGCATTTTAATCTGCTGCTTTTTGAAAGTCGTCAATCTAGATTTTATGTTTTCATGTATCACTTCATAGCACTGTGGATCACACATCTTTCGACTTGTATCACATTTCCACTTCCTCAAAGCACATCTGTCACCGCCCTTGTCCGTGTGGGCAGTTCTGTTGGACAGTGAGTCATACCCTCTCAGCAGTTGCTGGAGGTGAGCTTGACTTGGGAGAGACGGGCTGCATGTGCCCACATAGACCCGACACAGGGAAGACAATTTGCAGTGAAGACACAAATGGACGAGAGAGAGATGCCTGACTGGATCATCACCAAGAAAGGTCATGTGAAGACACTGTGCTTTCTGTGATGACCTTTCACTATGTAAATGCAAAGTCATGCATTTGGCTAAGCCTCAGCGGCCAACTAAAAGGTTGATGATTCAAATTCACCAGTGCCCCCCACCACCCCCATTGAAAAAGACCAGGGGACACGACTCCTGTAAAGACTGGAGTTATCAGGTAGGCAGCAGTGCAGCTAGACACCCACACTGTGACTGCAGACCACCGGTCAGAGGTATTCCCTTTAGCTCCATAGCTAACAAAGTAGAACCTTTTTAGAAATAGCATTTGTTCTTCCAGAGATTCAGGAAGCAACCTGGGAAGGGAGCACAAGTGTGGTGAGGGACAGGCTGTCACTCATTCTGATTGATGTTTGATAGTTGTGGCCTTCTGGGGTCTCCCTTGACAGCCACTCTCTTCTCCCCCTTGTCAGTTTGATTTTTTGGGGGGTGCGTGGTGTCTCATGGAATCTGCTGCCATGCTCACTACTGTGCCCTCTATCTCCTTCCTGTCCATCTCTGCCTGCCAGTAGGGACTGTCAGCATCTGCAGCTGTATCCACCACAGTGTTCGGGCTCTACAGATATCTATCAGAGGGATATCTGGATTAAAGTGTAAACTTAAAAAATCTCCTTGGCTGAGGTGGAGAACAAGATGTTACATCTGTCCAGAGATATAACTCTAATCTGTTGCATTGCAAGATCCAGCGATAGCCATTAGTGTGATGCGATGAACATCTCTTTATATTCGTAGGGTAATCTCTTAGAAGAAGTGGACTTCATCTGTCAAAATCAGTGAGTGTTCATTTTAAATAGATACTACCCAATTATCCTGTAAAGATGTCAATGTACACTTCGCCAACAGCATGTGTGCTCTTTTCCTCCATTAGGAAAAAGAAGCCTTTATTTTACTGTTCAGTGAAAGCCTTTAGGATTGTCATCATCATGAATGTAGGAACCTGGGAAGGCATGAGTCAGGGACCACACTCCGTCTATAACCAGGAACTCCAACCCACACTCAGTCTGTAACCATGGGCTCTGAACCACACTCAGTCTGTAACCGTGGACTCCAAATCACACTCAGTCTGTAACGGTGGACTCTGAACCATATTCCATCTGTAATCGTGGACACTGAACCACACCCAGTCTGTAACCGTGGACTCCAAACCACACTCGGTCTATAACCATGGACGCTGAACCACACTGTCTATAACTGTGGACTCCAACCCACACCCAATCTGTAACCGTGGACTGTAAACCACATTCAGTCTGTAATCGTGGACTCTGAACTACACTCCATCTATAACCGTGGACTCTAAACCACACTCGGTCTATAACCGTGGACTCCAAACCACACTCAGTCTATTACCATGGACACTGAACCACACTCCGTCTATAACTATGGACTCTGAAGTACCCATCGCCACTTTCCCCAACCAACACAGTGTTTCTATTCATTTGTCCTGAAATCATATTCATATCTTAGTTACTTTTTTCCTGGAGTGATGAAGGGGTCTCTCACAAATGCTACGTTACCCATTCAGTTGTAACATGCAAATAGCAGGCTTTTTGAGAACACAATCACCTTGTTGAGAAAACCAAAACTTCCCTTTGAAGAAAGACTTCATCCACTCCCTCGGAGCCCTAGTAGTGTAGTGTTTACAGGTTGGGCAATGATCCACATGGTTGGCAGTTCAAAACCACCAGCCACTCCTCAGGAGAAAGACTGCCTTTCTACTCCTGTAAACCGTGACAGTCTCAGAAACCCGGAAGGGGCCACTATGAGTCAGCCTTGACTTGATGGCAATGAGGTTGATTTTTATGTTTACAAAGGTGAGTCCAAAATATTGCTATAAAATAATAGTAGAAACCTGTGCTTGTTGCTCAGCATACCCTCCCATCGAAATCTAGATCTGTGCCCCAGAGAATTCTTTGCTCTTCAATTTTCTTCCCCTCGAAATGGCCAAGTTGGTTTCCCAGAGATACTTAAATTGCGTTCCTTGTAAATGTCCTGTGAATTTAAGCAGCAAAGAGAAATCTGAAGAGGCAAGATGAGGACTATGGAGGGAGGAGGCGTGGGGTTGCCCATTGAAAGCCTCGGAATGGATCTTGCCCCATTTGGAGAACCAGCAGGTGTGTGTCTTTGTGAGCAAAAATGCCCCAACCCAGTGTTCCTGACCTTTTCTCATCAGGGCGGTTTTCTAAAATCTTCTTCCCAATCAGCCCCCCTGATTGTTCTGCGTCCTTCCAGAAAACAAATTCTCTTTGGAGTACCTAAAATCAGTCACCGTTTCCTTCAGAGCTGGCCTCTTGGACTTGTTGAATTGAACGACCTCGCACATCCCCAGGGAAGCCGCTGTTTGGATGGGACCTTTTTTAAATGGCACCTTTAGCTAGTCTGAGACGAGTGTATTACTGAGAGAGTGTGTCTGCTGCCATCCATCCACCGCACGTTTAAACATATTTTGTTTGGAATAAATCCACGCATGTGAGGAACAATCAAGAGGCTACAAAACTTTTTTCAGGAGAAGTTATTGGGGAAGCCCTGGGTTGGCGAAGTGGGTTGCATGTTGTGTTGCTATCAGCAGGGTCAGCTGTTCAAAACCACCAGCCACTCCTTAGCATAAAGATGGGACTTTCTACTCCGTAAAGAGTTACAGTTTCAGAAATCCAAAGAGGCAGTTCTACTGCATCCTACAGAATGGCTATGAGTCAGCATCGGCGACCCTGTGGTAGTGAGGGAGACCCGTCTGCAGGTCCTTTTGGGGAGGAGACAGGCTGACATATTGGGATTGAAGTCAGCCATGACTGCACTGCCTGGGCTTCTCTCTTTGCACTGTTCTTTATGCTTTATCCTCAGTAGGTGTTCAAGGAATATTGACTGATGGGAGGGTGGGGGGATGGATTCTTCTGGGTACCAATTCCCAGTTATAAAATTGATTAGCCTTATTTGAAAAATCCACCTCTAGAGGACTCCTCTAAGTTGTTAAAACAAAAGAAAATTCTGTTGGCCCCAACTCAAAGCTCAAGGCGTGTGGAATGGAAAAGCTGAGTGTTTTCAGGTCTGCAGGGGCCTCACTGAGACTCTGTCCTCCGCTCCCACCATTTGCTGCCACAGCTGCCGTCCGACTGGCAGAGGCCAGCGCGGAGGGAGTCAACGGTGCTCATTCATACGGCTTAAAACAGGACTGACCACTTCCTCCATCAACTCAGCCCTCGTTTGGACTGTAGAGCACAATGAAAGTGCCTATTAAACCCGGGCAAGAGGGACAGACGCTATAATAAGGAAAATCTCATAGTACTAAGTTTGAACTTTTGGCCTGCATTGCTGCAGAGGGACTAAGCTATGTTTCCTGACCACTGAAATCCTGATTTCTCTTCTCCACTCTCTAAATAGAATGGCACCAAAGTAGTACAACTCCCCCCTCAGTCTTTGTAAGATCCCACCTGGTGCACTGTCTCTCCACTGACCTACACTCACTAAAGAAGGCTGAGTGCTCTCCAGTTAGTGGGGAATTCACTGTCTTTGCAGAACTGGAAATTAGGAGGAAAGCTTAGGAGCAGAAGTTTGCAGCCCTGTGGCCTTATTAGTATGCAAAATCATTTAATACCTACCAGTGGTTTAGCTATAATGTAGTCAGACTTTCCAGAATGTTTTCCATTCTTACCCACCCCCATCTCCCCTTAGCCCCTTAATTATAAACCAGAATTTTGAAACAGGGTGCTCTAAAGAGCAGTGTAAAATCAGGATATATCTGAATGAGTCTCATGCCTTGTTGCATCCATGTCCTGAGGATACAGTCTGTTTGCTAGAGTTTTCCAGGATGAATAAAGCTCATTTTTGTGTGAGTGTTGGAAGGATTTTAGATGTCAGTGCATATTTGTTTCTTCTCTGGCATACGAAGAAGCTTGTGTCTGTGTTACCTCAGGCCATATTTCTGAGCTAGTAGTTCCCCCAAGCAAGAGTCAGAGACAACAGAGTGAGTCAGAGTGGGCCTTTGGGAGTTCCCTCAGATCCACAGAAAGTAGCTGCCTCGTGCTAGAGAAAGCACGTTTCCCCCTGAAGGGGCACATCTTGGCATCCCCTGGGGAGCAGTAGTCCTAAGAATGTTGACCCCTGTGAAGCACTCTAGTCCTGAGGTGCTCAGATCAATCACAGCCTTCTCCCCTTCTGTGGGTCCAGATTAGGGAGACAGCTTTGAAGATCCAGACCACAACATGCAAGGCCAAATCCAGGCACCGCCTCTTTCCACTGGTGTGCCTATGTAATGCTCTCGTGTGTGAACCCACATGGCAGGTGATACTCACTTCCCTTGAAGAAGGCTGTGTGGCTGCAGTCTTTACTTCAGTGGGGAAGTCCTTGGGAGACAGCTTCCTCTTAATGAGGCCATTCGTAAGTTCCAGCATGTATTGCTGAGTGATTGTTGGAGAGAGAGTATGTACTCTCTAAGAAATAAAGAAAAAGGAATGTTCTCGTCTGGGTTGATATAGAGAAACAAAATCATAGGTCCTCATGAGTGTATAAGAAAGAGTTTTATATACAAGAGCAATTGTATATTGAGAAACATCACAGCCTAGTCCAGATCAAGTCTGTAAATCTGATATTAGTCGATATGCCCAATACCAATCTATAAAACCTTCAGACTCATGAAACACATGCAATGACACCAAATACAAGAAGATCACAGACCAGTGGGTAGAAAGGCTTGTGGATCCAGTGGTAGTATAAGCATCTCACTGCTGGCAGGGGTCTCCACATGGCTTCTCCAGCTCCAGGGTTCTAGTGCATCTCCATGTATCTTGTCAGCAGGAATGTCTCTCAGGGAGGTCTGAGTGTCCTGCCTCCAGAGAGCTATTTACCTCTTTAGCGCCTCCAAATGAGGTCATCAAGCTGCAACCTGACTGACAGGCGACACTCCACCCCTTCACTCTTCAGTCACTCGTTGACAACAGCTTGTGTAACTATCACAAGGAACTAGCGCACACAGGGTCTTTGGAGCCACAGTTCCCTATGAATAATTAGTACACCTCACCAAAAGGATCCAGGTGGTT
>PVJH01010897.1:0-71494 GCA_004026705.1 Nesogale talazaci
TATATATATATATATATTCCTGCTATTGAATGTTTATACTGAGCAAAACATAAGATCCTTTTTTCAAACCCCTGTTTCTGCACAGCTAGATAAACACAAAATGGTATTATCATGGATGAAGTTCTATGACAAAGAATTGTTAGAGACATAGAGAGCATTTTACCAAGGATTGCACACAACATAGAGCTTGATTGTCTTTCTATTTGTATCCTTGGCTAAACTATATGCTTTCTCAAGGAAAACTATATATTTCTCAAATGAACAGTATATATTTAGATCTGATGTTTTGTCTTACAAAATTCAATATTAGGAGAAAAAGTGAAAGGTTAACAATGCTTTGTAACAAGCAGCCTAATACAATAAACTCAAGTATTATAATTGTTTGCTAATGTCTACAAGTATTTCAAATAGTTGATGCCATTTGGCCACAGACCCATGATTCTTCAAAGGAATTTTACCAAGCTAAAATGAGCTCAATTTTTTCCCTTTATTGTGTATCCTGGTTATTTTACTTTAGTGGCACTCTTTGGCCATACTCTACTATAAAACAGAGTATAAGTGAATGCTTTCTAGCAATGGATACATTTTTTATCCTCAGGGTTGACAGAGATCATGAAAGTTTGTATTGATGTATAGATAGAAGACAATCAGTCTACAAGATCTTACATAATCTAACCCTTTGCTTGTTCCTTATGTTGCTCATGTAACATGTCTTACTTTCTTCTCCCTCTCCTTCTTTTCTGTATAGGAATAAAATAATTTCATGACTTGGACCCTATCTAATAAGAAAGGGTCCTAAATTTGCTAAGTCTTAATTGTTGGAATATGTTTGAATTTTTATGTCATTATTTAAGTTTTCCATGCCTATCCCCTATTGAAAATGACCCCTTCATTTAATCACTCTTAAAACATAATGCTCTTTTTTTTTTTTGTTCATAATTTTCTTTAATTTATGTAAGTCATTTTTTCTTCATTTCTTCATTTACTAGAATTTAGCTTTATAGTGCAAATATACTTTCTGCCCTCTAAAATTCAGTATTTTTACCATTTATATATTTTATGAACTTATTTTAAAGTTTTTTATATATTAAAATTGGGTATCATAATTTTATGTCTTTAGAGCTGTATATTCTGTTAGCGTTTTATAAAATGGTAATAGTGGCTGTTTGGATTCCTGGACCAATCTAATGGGTTGGAAAACAAATACTGATAGATTATCCTGGACTGTAGTACAGTAATATTTAGCTGTAGTACAGTAATATTTAGCTGCTGAGAAACTGTGTAATTTTTTTCCTATGAAGGGAGAAGTAAGCCAAATAAGTTTGGGAACTTATGATCTAGATTATATAATCACTTTACTATCTATAAGATGTATTATATTGAGACATATGGCTGCAAATGGCTGCCTTAAAAAGTTAGACAGCAAAAATATGCTGCCAAGGCATTTTCAATTGCCTCATGTGTATGTGAAAGCTGGACAGGAAACAAGAAAGGTAAAAAAGCACCAATGGTTTGGATAATTATGTTAGTGAAGAATATTGAAAAGATTATGGACAGCCTGAAGAAAAGGGAAAAAGTTCTGTCTTGAATGTAGTACAGCTAGATATTTGCCAGAAGGATAAGAAGTAGATCATCTTACAGCTGTTGAGCATTTTATCAGAAGAGACCAGTTCTTAGGGAAAAAAAACACCATACTTGGTAATGATAACACATAATCTAAAAAGTAAAAACCTAAATGAATTGGATTTGACATAGTGGCTGCCACCATGGACTTAAAAATAGCAATTATGTTTTGGGCATAGGATTTTCCATTCTTCTATAGCACATGGGGTTATCATAACTTAGAGCAGACTAAACGGTACCTAACAACACCGAAATTTGCATAGTAAAAGTGCATGCTGTATAACGGTTCACATATTAGCAGGTGCTACAAACTAAAGTGCAAACTTAAAAACAAAACAAGTAAACATTGCTGTCGAGTCGCTTATAAATCCCAGTAACCCTGCACAGAAGGAAAGAATTTCTCCATGTGGTTTATAAGACTATGCATTTTATAGAAGCAAACACTAAAGTAGACTGACACATAAAATTTCCATAAAATAATTTGTGGATTGAAACTACATATCTTCCTGAAATCAAATATTTTAACCACAGCATCACTTAGTCTCTTCAGTGTAAACTTGGTTATCTGTAAGTCTACTAAATAGAGTTATATGGCTCTCTAAAATTATATCTTGAAATAAAACAGGGTTCTGTTTACTTTTGTCAACATCAAATTGCTATGTTAATAAACTGTAAGGTGTGAAGATAATTAAAACAAGAGTTAAGGAATGACATTCAAGAGAAATGTCTTTGCATTTATCCTCAAAAAGACATTCAATATCTGTCTTGAAGTACAATATTCTCAGTGATAAGACAAAATTATACATAATAACATACAAGGAAATTCAGTCAATACAGTTATTATTCAAATTTATGCAGTCTACTAAAACTAGTCATGAAGAAATTGAGAAAGTCTACCAACCTTTATGCTCTGAAATTAATCAAGCATCCAATCAAAATTCATGGACAATTATTGACTATTGAATGCAAAATTTGGAAACAAAAATAAGTGAACTATTGAGAAAGATTGGAGACAGAAACAAATAGCTATCACGATCAAATTTTGCAAGAACTACGTCTTCATAAGAAATATAATTTTAACAAAACAAAAGATGAGTATACACGTGGCCTTTTCCAGATCAAATGCACAGAAATGAAGACTAGATCTGTGGAAAGAAACAGTGGGGAAGATAAATTTCAACAGCTAACACCCACCCAAGGACTGAAGGTGGAAGAGAAAAATCAACTGTTCATATGTAAATTCAACTTGAGGCTGATGAAAATTAAACAAGTTCACTACAGTCAAAATGCAGCCCTAGTTCTCAAAGAAACATGTTTGCTTTTCAACGTTTTAAGGAAGTCTTGGGCAGCAAATTTACCCAAGGCAATGCACCATTTACCTTCTTGTCTTTTGTTCTCCTGACTTGCTGATTCCTTGAACATTGATTATGGACACAAGCAAGGTAAACCATAACGATTTCAGTCTTGGTGCATTTCTTATTATGTTGCTACAGCGGTGAGAGTCGTGGTCTTCTTTACAATGGGTCGTAATTCAATCTGAAGGCTGCAATTCTGGATCTACATCATCAAGGGCGTCCATGCTCCTCAAATTCTGCAATCCAGGTTGTGTCATTTGCATATCTGAGCTTGCTAATTTGCCCTTCTCCAATCCTGGTGACTAATTTTTCATCATATACTCCAGCTTTCTGATTACTTACTCAGCATAAAGATTGAACAAGTATGATGATAGAATGTTACCCTGTCCCACACTTTCCTGATTTTAAACCCTCTAATATTTTCTTTTTCTCTTCTCACAAGTATTTCTTGATCCACACACAAGTTTTTCATATACACAATACAGGGTTTCAGCATCCCTATTCTTCTGAACACTATCCATAGTTGGTTTAGACTCACACAGTTCAATGGCTTAGCATAGTCAACAAAACAACAGCTTTCTGGCATTCCTCATTTTCAGTCAGAGTATTCTAAATATGGATTAAACCACTCATAGCCCCTTGCAAATGAACTGCTGCAAATATGAGTGGATGATCATCAGTTTTCATTTAGTATGAATGATCTTTTCTATAAATTTAACTATAATGGGTTACTTTCCTCTGGAATAGGTAGAAAAATCGAACTCTTCCCATTACTTGGCCAAGTAGTACCTTGCAATGTCCTCTCATAGAAGAGTGAGTGCTTCCTGGGGGTTGTCAACTTGGTGAAGCATTTCCATTGGCCTCTCATCTATTGAGAAAGTAGACAGGAAGTAAGGATGAAGACTTTCAATAGGGTAGATGAATACCATGGCTGCAGTAGTGGGCTCAAGCAAAACCACACTTTCAAGAATGGATGCTGCAGAACCTGACAATGTTTCCATCTATTGTACATAGGTTTCTATGAGTAGAACCAATGTGATCACATCTAACATTAATAGTTAAAAGCAGCAGCTAAAGGTACAATAACTGGTCTTTCTTCACCAGAAATAGATAAAGGAGAATTAGGAATCATAGGAGCATATGAAATGTATGGCTTATTTCCTTTATGAACAGTAGTCCCATTTATGATGAGAACAGAAGAATCTGATGGTGTCCAGGAACCATTGGTTAACATTTTAATCAAAAAATGATATAGAAGTATTCTGATCATTGGAAAGAAATACAGTGCATAATTTAAAGTTCTGGTGAACTTTAGACTTTCTAGACATAGTGAAAGTGATATATTCCTGAAACTGTTATTTTACAATGATCTTAAAATATTCCCTGAATATTTTCATAAATTCAAACAATCATCTAGTTTATACATAAAATAGGATCTATTCTTGGCAATAAAATCTTTGAAGAACTACCTATTTTGTATAAAATTACAGTAGTTGGTAGAAAAAATAGATAGATGCTTAGCAGTGTCTAAATTTATATTATTGATGGATTAGCAGCTTTCAAGAAAAAGATAATTGTTTTACCAATTAAAAAATGTAATCAGCATCATTGAATTGAACTAGTTAGATTACTGTGTGTTTGGATACATTTTCAATAGCAATAAAATAAATAATTTTTGAAAGAAACATACTGACTCAGATTAATAAAAGTGAAAATGTTAATAAAATGTGAGTGTGCTTAACAGATACAGTACATATTTCTTCCATTTTAGTAGTAAGTGAAGAACATGGCATGGAAACCAACTTCATGTCAATAAATATATTTAATTGTAGCTTTATATTTTTAATATTTTCCAAAGTGTAAAAAAGATCAAAACAACAAGAACATATCTTTGTTCTTTATTGCCATTTCTAATAGTTTGGTAACATCCAGAAATGCTTGTTGACTGAAATTTACTCCAGCTCCATGGTGTTTTTGTTTTGTTATTAAGCGGTTAGCTCCTATTCATCAGGGATTATACATTTTACATCCGCCCTTTAATTTATATTTCAACTAAGTTTCAATTTTCGCCAGTTTTTCTCTGACTTCTGAGATGTCCAATCTGACATCTGAAATAGTTTGATATTGCCATGTCTATACTATAGATTGTTTTCCATTTCTAGTGATCCATTTTTCTTCCTACCTTTTGTTACACACACTAAAAACAGAAGCTCATAAAGTTATTGGTATGGGAGGTATAAATGAGTGGCAGTAGAAATGGGAGAGAGAGAATGGGAAAGCAGAAAGAAAAGTATTACAGACATGTTCTTATGTAAATATACTTATTGTATGACAATGGTGAAATAGATCTTTGTGCATATAGTTATAAGTTTAGTATTAAGGTAACAGTTAGACATTGGACCTCTACTCAAGTAGTCCCTCAATGCAAGACCAGTTCTATTAAATTGATGTTCCATGATGCTCAACTTCCTTACACAATTGCTGAAGACCAAACTTAAGCAAATGTGGTGAAGGAAACTTACGGTGCCTGGCTACCAAAAGACATAGTATATGGGATCTTAAAGGTTTGAAGATAAACAAGTGGCCATCTAGATCAGAAGCAGCAAAGTCCCCATGGAAGAAGCACTACAACCTGTGGGATCATGAAGTGTTGATGAAATTAGATATCAGACATCAGAGAATAAAAAAATCATATCATTATGAATGAGGGAGAGTGCGAAGTGGAGAACCAAAGCCCATTTGAAAGGCAACTGGACCTCCACTTACAGAAGGATCTCAGGGAGGAGATGAACTAGTCATGGTGGAGTATAGCATTGATGAAGATTACAACTTTCCTCTATTTCTTTAATGCTTTCCTCCACCACCATCACCTCCACCCCCACCCCCCATCACAATTCAGTACTATCTCACAAATCCAGCTGGACCAGAGGATGTACACTGGTAAAGATATGAACTGGAAATACAGGGAATCCAAGAGTGATCCACCTCTCAGGACCAATAATGACAATAGTGGTACCAGGATGGGGAGAGGAAAGTGGAATAGAAGGGGAGACTGATCATAAGGATCTTCTTATAAACCCCTCCTGCGGGATGGGCAACAGAAAATTGGGTGAAGAGAAATATCGGACAGTGTAAAACATGAAAAAATAATAAATTTTTAAAATTATCAGTTGTTTGTGAGGGGGAGGAAGTGGGGAGGGAAGGGAAAATGAGGATCTGATTCAAATACAAAGACAATGTTTTGAGAATGATGATGTCAACAAATGGACAGATTTGCCTGGTACAATGGATATACGTATGGATTGTGATAAGAGTTGTATGAGACCCTGATAAAATGATTTTTAAAAAATTATACAGTTTTCACAATGTGGTTTTATGTACAATTCTCCTGAGGGTAGCTTGTTTGCCTCACACTTGTTTCTTCCTGTGCTGAACATAATTTTCTCCTACATTCACTGCTATGCTTTTAAAATAGAAATCAGCTAAAACAGCTTTGTGTAGAGGGGAATTAAGCAGTATTTTTATTATTTGTTATTTTTGTCAATATTTATCACTTTTTCCATTTCATCCATTTTATGAATTTTCCTTTAATGGATATAGAAATGAAGTATTATTTTATCAATAAATATTTAAGTCTATTTGTTTTTATTTCCCAAACAACAAAATTTATTCTACTTCCTGGCTCATATTTTGTAGCAAACTAAATCTTTTTAAATGTGAATTGATTACATGATACACAACAAAAGCAAGCTAGGTGCCAGGAGATATCTTCTTATTGATTGTTAAAGATGAACACATCAAAGGATCCATGAATATCACCTGTGACACTTTATGAAAACAGCTCTTTACATGAGTCAGAGAAAATTCACAAGAATAGATCTCAATCAAGCATTTGGGTGATCAAACTTTAATACATATAATAACTTTCATGTATTTGTTTTTACAGTTACTTTGGAAAATATGGTTACAATATTAACTAGCATATTCAAAGAATATAATAATGTTAAAAAGGTAATACAAAAAAGGATAGAGTGACATTAAGCTACATATGTGAAGCATAACTATTTAAAACTATTTTCTTAAAGGTAATAATAAATAAAGTAACTGCTGCACCAATCTAGCCACCATTGAATGTTCCAATGTAATGACCACAATTACAATCTCCTAAAGATTGAACTATCTTGCATGCACCGATCTAATGTTGTTCTTTTTTCATCTTCAAATAAAACAGGAGAGGTAGTGATTCAGAAAAAATTAAACCAACCTTCTCTTAATTGTTTGATTATTGATAACTTTAAGTGATATAATAATAGATATCTTTGTTTGACTACAAAATATACACATTTTGGGT
The DNA here is from genome assembly GCA_004026705.1 of Nesogale talazaci. Taxonomy (NCBI): domain Eukaryota; kingdom Metazoa; phylum Chordata; class Mammalia; order Afrosoricida; family Tenrecidae; genus Nesogale; species Nesogale talazaci. The sequence goes on from PVJH01010897.1 coordinate 7,330, forward strand.
TTTTATTGTGGAATTTAAAGGTGATGGAAAATTAATTGAGAGTTATTAAATTATGTGAAATTTAAAGGATCCTAAATAACTGATGTGGAATTTCAAATAATAGCAGTTTAAATGCATTCAGAAGATTTCTAGATCAAACTTTCCTTGGAAAAAATGTAAGGGACACAAACACACATCTCAATATATAGCATATATTATTTATAATATTGGATTATTTATGTTTGTTAAGGTATCCTCAATCACTACTATTTCCATTTTAGTCATCATCCTTAACTGTAATTAATTTAAAATAGTTTGATATGTGATTATCTTTTAAATTATGTTTTTGAAAGGTTTTCTACTATAGTGCTTGAAATATTTCAACCTGATCAATAATGGGTTACACCTAAAGTCTCTTATTTTGGTTAATCAGTAAATATTAAGTACTAATTCAAAGGGAATTTACACATGTAATGTGTTAGGCTGGCAACCACAAGGTTTGCAAACCAGATAGTTCTACTTTGCCCTAAAAGGCTTCCATGAATCAGAATTGATTTAATGGAGGTTAGTTTGGTTTGGTTTGCATATGTAATTAAAGTCACAGAATATCTCACCTTAATTTACCCAACCCAATCCATTGCACGCCTTAAAAACAGACCAGTTTTGTTGTGCGGCTGCTTGTTTGGATTTTGAAGAGATATTTTAGTGATCTTAACATTTTAAGAGGTATGCCGCTTTCAGAATAACCCCAAATGGACAAAACGCTAAAGACTTGGGATACTACTGTTGACTCACGTGTGAAGGAGAGGCCACAATGGAGAGTGCAGGAGGCCTCCGATTTTAGGGAGAATCTCTTGCTTTTCAGTCAGCGTGGAAACAAGGATCACAGTTCTTTGAAGACCCAGTCACTACTCAGCAAAGCACATTGTAGAACGTTGAAGATAGAACCTGATCAAAGTAGGATGCACACCATTGTCTCTGTGAACAATATTATCTTAAATGACTACTGTGTCTCCATATACTATGGTCTTGATCTCATACTATAAGAGATCCATATCCTCAAAGTATTTGGTTATGTCTGTGAAGTTTTCATAACTTTTCCCTTTTATGTTTCACCACATTCATGGTATAATTGTAACAAAGGTGTATATACAAATATGGATATCCTCTATAAAGCTGTTTAAAAAATTTAACTGAAGCACTTCATCTGTTTAGGGATTTTTATACCATATTTCAGGAAGGAATATGCCCCCGTTAATATCATGATAAACTTACATTAGGCATGCCCAGTCATTTTTTAAGATAAACATCCTATAGCATAAAATGCCAAGGGTTGAGTATAAAACAATGTCAAATATTGTTGAAAATGCATACTACACTTGTATAATTAACATCCCATACAAGACAGGAGATATGTCCATACCCTTGTGCTGCCTCTTATCCATTTGAAGTTGTCTGTCTTTTTATCCACTTGAAGTTGCCTGTAAGAACGCTTAGAAAATCAGTTTTATTTCTTTCACTCTATATCCATTTTGATCATTTTAATTATAACAAATAATGTCATCATATGCTGTGTCCAGCAAACAAAAATCTGTCATGATGTATACATGGTGGTCTATGCATCAATAGTATATAGTATTTCTTAGTATTTTGTGTTATTTCATTTTATTCACACACAACCATTACTTATTCTCCTGCTGGTAAATATTCATTTTCTGTTGATGACTGTTGGAAGCTTATAAGTAAAATTGATATGAAACAATTTTAAGCAAGGTCTCTATTTACTTAATGAACATATTTTTAGTTACTTTTAGTTAATATCTGGGATTGAATATTTTGGAGCCTAAGGGGAAAGTTCAATGAGTCAAATCTACCTTGAAATGGTCACTAAATCCATTTAAGATTTATATAACATTGCATTCTAGCTCTCTTGGACATGCTTTGATTTTCTTCAATTACAATGTGACTTACACTTAAGTAATTGATATTCTCTTCAGCTTGTGGCTTTCTCTTGATGTATCATTATGTAAGGCTGTGTTCTCTAGGGAAGCAAAGCCAGTGATACTGGGAGGTATATGTAGATACATAAGGATTTAGATAATGAAATGACTTACACAGTTGTAGGAGTGGATACATACAGTTCCAACCATAGCTGTGAGTAAGAAATATCCTCTAGGTTTCTCCTGACTTCTGTAGCTTCAGGGACTAATGAACAGGAAGCAGGCAAATGACGCCTAAATACCACAGACTAGTGTCTGCAGCATTGAATGAATCTAAGTATGCTGATGGATCCTGGGATAGTCAGGCAATATAACATGAGGTTGGTAGACAGAAGCAGGCTCCAGATCCAGTAGAAATTAGCTAGCTTCTGCATAGTATCAACTGATATTGAGTGAACTGTATGCTGAATGAAGCTTCTATTGTATCAAGGCTATGACCAGATTGAGTAGGTGATATTCTAACCTATTTTCCCCAAAACTTTTGGGCTCCTTCACAGAAAGGAACTAACCACACAGTATTAGAGCATATGAATGGAGTATCTCAGCCCACCCAAGTTGATATAAGATTTAGCAAAAACAAACTCATGGTCACAGAGTCAATTCCAACTCACTGCACCCTGTAGAACTATGACTGTGGATTACTGAGACTGTAACTCTTTACAGAAGGAGAAAGTCTCATCTTTTTTCCTGTTGAGCAGCTGGTGGTTTAGAGGTTGGTGAGCTTGCAGATTGCACAGCTATATATTTAGAGAACCATATCTACTTACACATATTTTGATATGCTTACAATTAATAGCTAATACAGATACAGCTTTCTTGATGAGTAAAGAACATGGAAAATAAATTATTCGTTTCATGGTGCTTTTGAAGTAGAAGTCCTACTATTTAGCTGCATGATTATTTTTGAAATTATAATTTAATGAAAGAGTAAATATCATCAATAATAATAATGCATTCACCATTATAGATACTGCTACTTAACAATAAATAAAATACCTCCCTGAACTAAATACAAAATATTTTTGAACACTAGTATTTCAGATTACTTTGTGCTTGCTTTTTGTTTGAATTTTATAGATTTGAATGAGCAAAACTGTATCATCTTTGTGTTTTTGACATTAAACAATTGCCAAAACCTTATCTATTTATGGTAATAGTTTCAGCATGTATGTGGAATAATAAGACAATGAACTATGTTTCAATATACCGGGACTGACACATTAAATTATTCTTTTTAAATATTTCTTTTTTATAATTAAAAGATTATTCTTATTGGGTATTCATAGCTCTTCTAACAATCCATACGTAAATTGTATCAAGCATATTTGTACATATGTTGACATCATTATTTTCTAAACATTTACTTTCTTTCTTTCCTTTTTTCTATTTATTAATTTTTAGAAATAATTTTATTGGGGTCTCATCCTACTAAACATCACAATCAATACATGCATCTATTGTATGCAAAGCCCATTTGTACATTTGTTGCCCTCATCATTCTCAAAACATTTTCTTTCTACTTAAGCCCTTGATATTAGCTCCTTATATTTCCCCTCCCTCCCAGTCCCGCCTCCCTCATGAACCTTTGATAATTTACAATATTATTATTTTTTTTCATATCATACACTGTCTGATGTCTTCCTTCATCCACTTCCCTGCTGTTCATACCCTAGGGAGGAGGTTATATGTAGATCCTTGGAATCGGTTACCCCTTTCTATTACACCTTCCCTCTACCCTCTGTATTTCCACTCTCACCACTAGTCCTGAAGGGATCATCTATCTTGGATTCCCCATGTTTCCAGTTCTCATCTGTATCCATGTACATTCCCTGGTCTATCCAGATTTGTAAGGGTAGAACTGGTATCATGGTAGTGGGGGTTGGGGGGAGGAAGCATTTAAGAACTAGAGGAAAGTTGCCTATTTCATTGTTGCTACATGTACATTGACTGACTCGTCTCCTTCCCACAATCCTTCTGTATGGGTATGCCAGTTCACCTACAGATGAGCTTTTTCCCCCAATCTGTACTCCCCCTCATTTATAATGGCATAATGGTATAATTTTTAGTTCTTTGATGCCTGATACTTGATTCTTTCAACACCTTGTGATCACACAGGCTGGTGTGCTTCTTCAATGTGGCTATTGTTGCTTCTGAGCTAGATGGCCGTTTGTTTATCTTCAAGCCTTTAAGACTCCAGAAGCTCTATTTTTGATAACCTCTCATCATCAGCTCCCTTCACCACATTTTCTTATGCATACTGTCTTCAGTGATCATATCAGAAAGTAGGGCATGCAGTGATACGCTTTTTAGTTCTTTGGTGCCTGATAACTGATCTTTTTGGTAGCTTGTGGTTATACAGGCTGATGTACTTCTTCCATGTGGGCTTTGTTGCTTCTGAACTAGATGGTTGCTTGTTTACTTTGAAGTCTTTAAGACCCCAGATATTATATCTTTTGATAGCCAGAAACCATCAGTTTTCTTAATTGCTTTTGCTCATACACAGTTTTGCTCATACAAAGATTTTGTTGGGTTCCAGCAGTGGGGCTGGGCCTTCTACTCCCACCACCTGAGGGCAGTGATGCCTAAAAAAAAAAAAAAAAACCAAAAAAAAACAAAGATTTTGTTGGGAAAGTGAGCATTATGGTATGCCAATTTAATATAACAAAGTGCTCTTGCATTGAGAAAGTACTTGAGTGGATGTCCAATGTCCATCTGCTGTCATTTTGCTAACCTTATAAGTATACACATGTGGTTCTATTTCCCCACATCATATAAAAGTGTATTTATCTATGAACGTGCCTGTATTTAGAACTCTAATGAATGCCTTTGCTTCCCAGTTCTTTCCTCTATTTGCTTTTACATTCCTTTTGTCCCACTATCATGCTCAGCCTTCATTTGAGTTTCAATAATTTCTCTCTTTTATAGTCCTCTTGATCAATCCCTTTCAAGTCTTTCACATCAATCTTGTCACTGATTTTGGATCACAACGTTCCCATAGCCTTGGGTTCATCCACACTACTTCCCTTCTCCCACCTCCCCATCTCCCATGTCCCTCCACAACAACCAGTCCCATTGTTTTCTCCTCTTGACTGTTCATCCAGCCTATCTTATCCAAATAAACTTGCAGAGATTATAATATGCACAAAAAGAACAAAACATCATAAAATGAAGTGACTGAAGGAAAAAAAATGATGGTAACAACTTACAAAAATAACAATGTCCAGAAAAAATTTATAAGTTAAAAAATAAAAATAATAATAACAAAGGAAAAACCTGTAAATAGTTCAAAGTCTGTTCGTTGACTTCCAGGATCATTGCCCGGTTGAATCCAATGGGTGTCACAGCTTGACCCCAAAGTATATCCTCGGCACTCCCTCGGGAACTTCATTCATGCTCTGCTCACCCGGCTGCTGTGCTGCCCACCCTTACTGGTTTTCCTTGGTGTGGTGGGTTCAATCCAGGTACAATCTCGATCCTGCTTCTCCATTGTTGTCCCCATAGGGCTTTGGGTCAGCGAGGGATGCTGTGTTTCCTAGTGAGGTCAGTTATATAGTCCTCTCTGTTCACTGGCTGTTCTGTGTGGGGATAATGTCCTCAAGGTTTGGTGGGACAGGTTGTGCTCCATTCTGTTCCTCCCCATTGATTTGGTCCCTTGGCCTGTGCCCTTTGCTCTGGTCAGACAAACCCCTCTCCCTGAGCTACAGCTTCAGTGTTGTGGGGGGAGGGTGACTGTCCACAGTGTTTGGATTGGGGCTGGGTCCTCTGATCCCTACATACCGTTACACTCCATTCATGTCCTGAAACCTCAGGTATACATTCGGTCCCTCTTTCCCTGTGGATGGGTTAGAATCCCCTTTAAACAATATTTACCACTTGGGTAAGCTAGTACCCCACTCCTCCTCTAAACATAGCTACCCCTCCCCCCACTTGGCTACCATGTGGGTTTGGTCTGGCCCCTGCCATTCTACCTGGGCCTCACCTCAGGAATTCCTGTATAGAGTAGCTTTTTTCCTTGGTCCTGTTTGTATTTTTTTAGGCTTACCTCAGCAAATTCATGCTGTACATGTCCTTTTGCACTTGGCTTACTTCACCTAGCATAATTTCCTCCAGTTCTTTCCATGCAATAATATGCTTCATGCATTTATCACTGTGTTTCAGTGATACTTAGTACTCATTGTATGTGTGTACTACATGTTTTTAATCCATTCATCAATTGATGGAAATTTGGGGTGTTTCCAACTCCTTGTAATTGTCAACTGTGCTGCCATAAACATTGGAGCAAAGATGTTTGACTGGGGTTTGTTTCTTGCCTCTTCAGGGTATATGACCAGAAGGGATTTTGCTGGGTCTAATTTCCATCTGTTTTAGATATTGCCAAGTCGATTTCCAAAGTGACTGTACATACATGTACAGGTTCACTAGCAGTGGGCAAAAGTTCCTGTCTCCCCACAGTCCCTTCAACACTTGTTGCTTCCTCATATTTTGAATTGTTCTAACTTTGAGGGTGTTAGATAATATCTCCTTGTTGTATTTTTTTAACACAGTTTTTAGTTTCAGGGAAATCTGAAAAAGCCCACAGAAAACTAGGATTTTGCATTTGGAAGAAAACATGTTTTTCTCAATTACCAACAAAACACCCCGCCGAAAGACACACAGGAACATATTACTCTTGAGGTCCTTATGGTGCTCTGGGCACATTTTCCTATAGAAAATAATTTGGCCTCATTTTCATAATTGCAATTCACTTTGTATAGCAGATACAAAAATGACAAACTAAATAAGGTTTTTCTTTCTTCACTTTTATTTTCCGCAGGAAATTATATACTTGGAAATGCACATAGTGTGTTTTTATTTTTTTATTTATTATTGAAATTGAAATTTTATAATTTATCATCTGTTTTGAGTCCTCAAAACCCACTTTTAATACTGAAGAAAGCAATCCATGCATAGAGAAAACATTAAACATAAATGTGCAAATCAACTACATTAGAATTTATCCTTTTGGATACTAGGCTGGAGATTTTATACAATCCTGTAGATTAGAAACAGTTTTGCTAAATTATTTAATTAAACTTCCAGCAGTGGCGCTTCAGTCTTTTTCCTTAGTTAAGCTACTCTTAAACATGTGATCAGTACACCATCAGGACATCAGGAGCAATATGTCCCTGCATGTCGTTTGGGGGCCACCACTGCATCTGAGATGCAGTTTCTGAGATGTGTAAGGAATCCAGTGTTTCTTGAATGAGTGAATGAGTACACATTGGACAGATTGTTTTCTATTTCTTCAAGACAGGAAATTTAGAGAAATATCAGGAACTATTTGTTACCATTTTTCCCCTCCTCGAAGGACATATATTTAATCAATCAGGACAGATTCTTGAAGGTCACACTATCTTTGAATTCTTTATGAAGAGAAGCATTTTAGATGTCAAATGGGTGTTTGTTCAGGTTTCTGGCTGCATTAAAAGGGTGGTGATGGGAGGGTTTGTAAGAAGATGATTGCTTCTCCTTGATACTTTAGAAAGAGAGTTCAAAAAGAAATTGACTTTGATTTTCTTGATTTCCAGAGGAAATAAGGCAGGCCTTTTTCCTTTTGTATTGTAGTGAGATGAGGTTGTAGAGGTCAATGGTGGTGATTTATGGGCACGGTCACAGAAGTAGGTCTGCTGAATTAAAAGGGGGGAAAAGTACTTTATTCCATGGTTTTACTTGATAAACTGCAGGAAAATGTGTCACTGATTTGAGTGCTTCTAGTATAAGTGGTTCAGTGGGTTGCATTTGAACATTCTCAACTGTGTTTCCAAAAGCATTATAATTATTTTCTGTGTGCTTTTACTTTTGAGGCCATTAAGATGTATTTTAATCATTCTCCCTTGGTATAATAAACTATGTTGTGAGAATTTTGTTTCCCTGCCAATAAATTTTTCCTTTTAATTTATGCAGTGGGGTTTTATAATAGACCTTGAAGAGGTACTATAATATTATGGGTTTTTTGGCATCACTGAATATTAAGTTTTTTCTATTAAAGTGGTGATCAAACCAAGTAGCTTCACATTCAATTTTATAACTATGGACTCAAAATTCTTTAATACTTTTACCAATTACATTGTATGGATAGAAAGCAAAATTCTTCATAAACAGAGGATATTCTAATGAGCAGATAGCATATGAGATTTAAGTTCAACATATAAATTATTATTCACTTTTTCATTTTTATGCTAGATCTATGAAGAGACTTTAATTATATTTAAAAATAAAAAAAATATGCAATAAACTGTGTTTGTCTGTAGGGAATGGCATTTGTTATTTATTCCATATTTTTTACCAAAATCATGTTGTACCTATCCCATTTGCTAGAGAAATTGAGTTTATCACTTATGAATTTAATTACCTCAGCAAAATGCACTGTTGACTTAAGGATACAAAGATGGAATGAAATAAAGAAGATTTTCAATTTCTAGAATTTGACATTCACAAAGTGGATCAATGAAAGTACTTGGTTTTGATCATCTTTTATCCTACAAACAAATGAAAATAATGACCCTGAGAGTAGTTCAGAAACCAACAGGTCTGTCACAGCACAAAGGGCAAGGGTGACACTCGCTCAGTCCCAAGTTAGAGACTATGACCTTTCTCAAAAAGTGAAACGGCCACACTTTCCCCACAAGGCAGGTCGCCATTCAGGTTAGCTGGGAAAATAAGTTTGTCACTCAAAATTGAAGGGGAATTTCTAGTGACCTGGTTTACCAAGAGCATGGAATCACACAAAGCCAAGGAGGTGAGATATCCAATGCATATTAAATAACATTGCTCTCATTTTGAAAGGCTAGGATATCTGGTCACTTTCGAAGTCCTATTTCATTTTTCAATGCAGCTATGCGTTACCAAAATACACTCAATGACTGTTGACAGCACTGTGATTCCCTTTCTTACCTGTAGAATTTTGGTTGTAAGGTGTTCTGTTACATATTCTATTGTGTCTATTCTTTTTAACACAACTTGGAAGTGCTTTGCTAATATAATTATTTGAAAGCTACAGAGAGAGAGAGAGAGAGAGAGCGAGAGAGAGAGAGAGAGAGAGAGATAGACACACAGAGAGAGAGATTCTGTATTAGCAAAGCACGTAGTCTTAATGATACTTCAGATTAGGAGTTCGTTGGTTTCCCACAGTTTTGCTCTTCAAGCCCATCAGCTTCTTCACAGAGAAAATAGAGATTTGTTGTTTCCATAAAGGTTTGCTGTTTTGAAAATCACATATGGTGTCACTGTATCAGAATTGACTAGATAGTGGTGACATTTTTGTTTATTTATTTTGTATCTCGTTTGTTTATTTTAGTTTGGTTTGCTTTATTACTTTTTGCTGCCCAAATAGCAATTCCTTCATGATATTTAGAGTCATTGTTGTTTGAGGATGATTTTATGAAACCACTTTCATAGTCAACTCTGACTCATAGCAATCCATATAAACAGATTATAACTTTTCCTTTGGGTTTTTGAACCTGTAAATCTTTACGGAAACAGACAGCTTCATCTTTATACAACAGATTTCAAGCCCTAATCCATACTGCCATCAAGGACTACTGAGAATTTCTGTTAAGTACATAAGAGTATTACTAAAGATTCTTTTCTATGACTAAATTATAGAAGATTTACTAAAGAAGAGATGCACTTCTTTTTCATGTCTAAAGCCACAATAAAGTATATTAAAGTCAGATGTAATTCTTCATTTTTTGACAAAATCTGACTAATGATTTCTTGAAGCACCTTCATCATCCTTTTATTCTCATCATTCATTCTCTAGAGGAAATTAAAGTAATTAGAACCACTAAGTTTTGCTGATTGAATTTTTAATATTTTGCCTCTAAATCTACCACTTTATCGCTATGGCTGGATATATAAAATCCTTCCTCTATATTCTCTCTATCTTATCATTGCACTTCTACATAGCAATATATAATTCTCAAACTATAAATGTAACCAGAACCACCCAAGAGAATTGATATGTGCCCATTTTCTGGTGAAAGTTCTTATTCCATTGTTTATCTTCAGTTAGTAACTTTCTAATATCATGTTTACTATTCTCTTCTTGATTTTTGTAGAGGATATTAAACAAGAGTCTTCCTGGTTTAATTAGGTACAAAATTCAAGTATAAGATTATGTATAAAAATTTAAATAGAGCAGGAAAAAATTAGGTATAAGACAAATATACAAAATAAATAAGAATATTATAAATTGTTCCTTTTCCATACCATACTTAATTATATTTTCCTATGTGATTCGTTTTTGGAGTCTGTAATCAAGCACTTCAATTATATGATTGGATCACATAAAACAGAAGTTTGATTGCAATTGATTCATGATAACAGATCTTGCATGAAAGAGTTCATTAATATTGCATCTAAAAAACATAATAAATATGTTTGTGCATATGTGTCACAGTCAACATAACTAATATTTTGAAAGATATGCCTTTAAAATGTGCCACTATAGAAAATTTAACGAGATATTGAGTAATCTAGAAACACATGAAGATGAATGCCATAAAATCATCAAATTGTGTTATGTGAAAAACGTTTTAATATTGTGGATGAGACTGTAGCTTCCATTTTTCTTCCCTATTTTAAATGCTTTACTATCAGTGAAACAAGTTGCTGTTTCTCTACAAATATAGGTATAGAATACTTAGGTATAATATCCAGAAACCTGGAACATCATTAATAAAATATGCTCTTTCTAAATAATAAATGAGTAGTTCTCCCAGGAACATCAACTAAAGAAATGTGCCCCCAAAAACATAAACCTCTAACAAGATAAAAGGTCTATTAAAAGGAGCTCAAAATATTGAATTGCCTGAAATATGTCTGAGAAAATGACTTGGGGACCACTTATGACCCCCTCCAGCTGTATGAAAGAGAAAATCCATCTTTACACCAGCCTAAGGCCGATTGTTACAAAGCAGAGAGGTTAGATGATATCTACCTTCCATCATTCCTTTACCCTTTTTTTGACATCAACTGTTTCTCCAATTGTACTCCTCTTCTGTGTCTGATCATCTGATGCAAGGATCACACATGGTGCACAGAGAAGACTCCTGTGCATGGAAACTTATTAGGGAAGTTAACAGGTGATGACAATCAAGGATGAGAACATATGAAGAATATAGTACTCGATACATAGCAGTACTTCTGCTCGCCCAAAGCCAAGTTCCCCTTGGCTCTCAGGCTGTTAGTTGTGCCATCCCTTGGGCATCTGCCTTGAAGATTGCATTGCTGCCCCACCCTCTCTCTCTCATGGTCTCATCAGGTCAGCCCTTCTGTGGGTTCTTTAGCACTGGCTCCTTTGCTTTGTCTCATTGGCCTCCGGGACCTGATCTCTTCTGTTTCTCCCATTTTGAACAAGGATCTCGCACTGTTGCTTTGCTTTCTTGATAGTCTTGAGAATGGCTTGTCCTGCTTCTGAAATGCTCCTTTTATATTCAGAGGAATGGAAAAATTGGCCAATGCCTCTGATTGGCATATGACACACTACTTGCATTAAAATATCCAAAATATGATAGCTACTGTTCTCGGAAGATAAGTGACAGAGTAGAATTGAACAGAAAAAGTATAGTACTTTGGTTAGGAGAATCTCTGGGTGTCAGGAGTACGGGACTCATTGTTATGTGTCCAAGACCATTACATACATAATGGTACTTTGTAAGAGACCAAAGACATGAGAAGTAAAAGAAAAAAATGATTATTGGATGATTACTTTCATTATGTTTACCTGCAATGATCAAAACAAATGTAAGAAATTATATGCTGTCCTGAGAGGTTTAAAGCTGCTTCTGGAGTGTTCTGGGTAAAAGTCAGGCTGCTAAAGTATGATAATGAATAGAGAGGCAGCTAGAGAAGTTTCTAGATTTGCCCTTCCAGAGACCCAATGCCTATGCACACACATAGAGACACAATCAGCTGATGAAAGAGAAGGATAAATTTGAGTATTTTTAATTTTTATTTTGTTTTGGGTTTTTTTTAACATATTTTAAAACATTGCATTTCTTATCTGACTGAACTATAGATTTTAAGTGTTTCTCCAGCCTAGTATTGTAAATAGGCCTACATGTATGATGGAAATCAGTATGGGTTCATGATTACAAAGGATTTGCAGTACAGTTTTCATCCAATAGTTGATAAGATATGCAAAAAGGAGAATGAAGTATTGTCTGGAAATATCCAAACACTCAGTGTCATCCAATTAATGCCGACTCACAGCAACCTTGAAAGACAGAGTAGAACAGCTTCTGTGATTGTCCGACACCTGAACCTTTTGCTGAAGTAGAATGATTCTTCTTTCGCCTTCAGGGCTGCTGTGGTTTCACATTGCTGGCACTTAGTAGCCCAGAATACAGAGCTTCAACAGGGCATACAGGCTTTATTTTAAGGTAGTAAGGCCTTCAAAGGAAGCCTGAGGAAACACTGTGGAGATTTAAAAAGAGCTAGAGAGACAGAGAGAGACAGAGAGAGACAGAGAGAGCTTTCATTTGGATTTTTGTGTTTTGAATAAGCTGTTAGCCAATGGATGCCAAGATGCTGGTAAACTCTGTGCTTACTTGAGAACTCTCCATTCTAGTATTGAAGTTAATGGCAGCTAGAGAAGCTAGGGTATCAGGAATGGAAAAAGTTTATTAACAGCGTGCATTGGGCAGATGACACAAGGTAGCTTGCTGAAAATAAGGTGAAACTGGAGCACTTACTGATGAAGATCAAGTACCGAAGTCCTCAGTGTGGCTTACAACCCCACGTAAAGACCAAAATCCTCACACTCAGACCGATAGATAATAACGTGGTAAATGGAGAAAAGGTTGACGTTGTGAAGAATGTTGTCTTGCTTGCATCCGCAATCAATGCTTATCGAAGCAGCACTCAAGAGATAAAAAGACATATTGCATTAGGTAAATCTGCTGCACAAGACCTTTTTAGACCACTAAAGTGCAAAGGTGTTACTTTGAGGACTGAGGTGCACCATGCCATGGTCTTCTCTATGGTATCATGCATAAATGAAAGTTGCGTATTGGGTAAGGAAGAACAAAGTAGAATCAATGCAATTTATAAGTGGTGCTCAAGAAAAACATGGACTGCCAAAAGGACAAGCCAATTTGTCTTGGAAGAAGTAAGAGCAGAGTCCTCCTTAGAGGCAGGGATGGCAAAAACTTAGTCTTCGATACTTTGGAATTGCTGGCCCTTAGAAAAGGGCATCATGTTTGGTAAAGAGGAGGGCAGATGGAGAAGAGGAAAACCCTTTACAAGCCGGATTGACACTGTGGCTGTATCGATGCGTTCAGCCATAGGAACAGTTGGAAGGAGGGCATGGTGCTTCATTCTGCTCTGCAGACGGTGACTGTGGGTTGAAGTCAACTGAATGGCACCTAGCAACAACAGAGGGCAGACACCCGGGTCTGCATTTAGGGTCACCAAGAGAACCCCCTTGCAGAGTGGAAGTGTGGAGAAAAGCAGCAGTGACGGCACAAGCTGATTTCAGGCAATTTTCTTTCTACCAAATGACTGGTCCGCAAAGGCTAGAGATGAAAGAGAAGAGAATGAGTCAGTAGATGTGAATTTCAAAGAGTTGTGTGATACCGAATCTGTGGCTTGACCAAGCACTAGAGGGCTAGAGCCGATGCGTGTACATGAAGGGGGCTGCTAGTCTGAATGTAGTTGTGCACGTGTGGACTCCCAAATTTGAAGCTGGTGCCTGATTAGGAGGGAGCTGACCAGAACCCTACCAAAAGAAGAAAGAAAGATGCTTGTATTGTAAAGTGCTGTAAAACTGCTGAAATTAGATGCCTACTCTGAACTAAATTTTTCCTATAGATGCAGATGGCCCAAAGTCCAAAGAGATGGGCAAATTCTTCACAGGAAGAAGTCTGCATCGTCATAGTAGTTGGTTGTCAGGGATGGGCAATTTAGAAGTTAGAGATCGAACTCTCTCTGCCATAAGGTGGATGCCAGCTCAGAACAACCCTACTGGGCCAAGTAGAGGTGCGTTGGTGGTTTTCAGAAACTGTAGCTGTTTATGGGAGTAAAAAATGCTGCTTTTCAGCTGTGAAGAGGTTAGTGGTTTCGAACTGCCAACATTGATGATGGAAGCACAGCTCATAGCCACTAAGCAATCAAACTTCATTTAAATACCTAAAATGAAGAGAAACAAGGTGGTAAAGTGCCTAGTTTACAGTTTCATGTGCATTTTAACAGTAAATGGATTGAAAATGTGAAAGTTAAGCTAAGGCTTAAGTAAAAAATGAAACATTAATGGAAGATGGTGGCATGTAAGGTAGTAAATTATTTAATTTGAATCATTTGATCATAATCTTTACAAATCCCACCAAGCACCTGTCTATTTATAAGTCTGTGTAAGAGAGCTTGGGGGGGTATTCATATGCATCACTTGTGAGGAATTGTTAAGGGATTCATTGAGACTGCCATCCTGTGAACCATTTCAGAAGCATGAAGGAGTCTCACTGCCAGCAAGCATTAGTAGTTACAGCTTATGCAAAGGATCCCAGAAGGATAGGCTTAACAATATACGTCTGGAAGTTCCAAACTGAAAATCCCATCTAGCAGTTCTACTTTGCCCACATGAAGTTTTCACAAGTCAGAATCAACTCAAAGGTAAGTAACAAAAACAGCAAATTGCCTTTTCACGACATCTATAACAGATGAATAAAGTGAGTGGGATGAAAGTACACCTCATTGAGCTATAAGAATAATTTTAGGGAACTATCTTTTTTATAAATAGCTTTATAATTTCTGTTTGACTTAGTTAAATGCCTTGATTCCACATTTTCTCATCTTCTAATTGGGGTTAATCAATGCCTTCTTTATAAATTAGTGTATGAGAAATGACTAAATATGTGGAAAAAGGTAACAATAATTAGTCTGCTTTTCAAGGAAAGTTGCATGACTTAGAACGTGATGCATGCCAGTACCACTTTATCCAGGTATAAATACATAAAATTGATCCATGTACATCTAGCCACACAGGTAAGGAACATTGATTTGATATTGGTGCTTCAGTAGTGTGTTTGCTTTTTTTTTTTAATTTTTACCACTGATTTTATCTTCTGGCATAATGACAATATATTTACTTGCATATGGTATAATGCAAAGTAAGTTTACTTTTAGCTAGCAAATAAAAATGGAGCAATTATGATACCCTATAGTACCATCAAAGACTATGACCTAAAAGTATTAATTCTTTCTATGTCTATTGCAAGCTACAGATACTGTTATGTGATGCTCCAAAAAGAAGTGGAGTATCACAGAGAAACATTTCTGTGTTAGCTTCAAAATTAATTAACCCAATGCAAAATTTTTTCCCTTAAATATAGAAATAATGTTTATTGTAAGACATCTTATGGGGCTGAACCTGGGTGGCGTAAGTGGTTGAGCACAGGACTGCGACCCGTGGGCTTGGCGGTTCAAATGCAGTGGCAGCTCTCAAGATCTCAGGAGGAGCACTGGGTAGAGGCCACAACCACCAGAGGTAATGATGCCAAAAAAAAAAAAAGACATCTTATGAACACCAGTAGGAAGCACTAACTTTTCATAGGATTAAAATAATAATCCTGCAGCGATTAAAAATAGTCGTTCTTTTTTAAAATGTAAATATCATGATTTTTTCATCACTAGTATATCTGGTGAAATCGCTTCTCTTTTTAAGACTCAATGGATAGATGCACTTAAAAAATTTAAGTGGGAGTTTATTTTCCCCAAATTCTAAATTTGTAGTTCAGTTTGCTTACTAAAAAAATAAATAAATAAATTGTAATGTTGTTTTCCTCATTTTATAAAAAAAGTGATTGTGATTTTTCACAAATAAACAATGGCATAATGATGGACCTTATGGAAGTAGCTCTATTAAAAAAGCAAGAAGTTTGTCGAAAATAAAGTAGTGGAAAGGAAGGATGATCAAATTTTGCAAACTCAATCTTCTCCATGCACTTCAAAAATAATGAAAACAGTGTTAAGTTAGCAGAGCCATAAAAAAGAATAAATATTTCTGTGCATTTATACAGTTCATTAGATATTGTATAAAATAGTACAGCAATAGTATAAAAGTAACATTGAAATCTAACTTACTATGAGATGGAGCTGATGAATATTTTCACCCCCAACCGTTGTGCAAATTGCACTCCTCTCTTTCATGCCACGATACTCCTCACTTCTCTTCCAGGTTCAGTAGCCCATTGTCACACCCTGTGCTGACTCACAATGAAGGTGCATAGTGGCTGGCCCTTGGACTGAATCCACATTGCTGACAGGTGAAACCACCAGCAGCTCTACGGGAGAAACACCAGACTTGCTAGTCCTATGAAGAGTTACTTTCTGCAAAACCCACAGAGTAATTCCTTTGAGTTAGCAGGGACCCTATTGCAGTAAGATAAAGAAGGGCCTTCTGGACTTGTTTTTGTCATTTCTTCAGCTTCAAATGCAATCAACTTCATTTCTATTTTACGTAATGAGTGCTTGGTTTTGTAAAATTCTATCATAAAATCTCTATCTAGCTCTTTATCACCAAGGCCATATTTTTTTCTGTCCCCAGTATTTTTAAATACAGGATTTCTATGTTCATGCTCTCTGGCTTCCTCACCTTCTCATGTGACCACAAACATGTTCTGCTGTCTCATCCTGTCTCCTGCCCTCCCTTTCTTTTTTTCAGCTAGTCTGTATTTTGTGAGTCTGAAGAGGTCTTTATAGATCGGTATAGGATGTGTGAGCTTGATTTGGACAGGGATGGGATGTTTTAACATACAATTACTCATTATATAAAGCTTATGCTTATATACATATGGCTTGTGAATCTATTTCTCTAATCAACCGATGCTCATTATTAGCCTCCCATTTCCCCCACCTGTCCTACCATATCCCTAAGAAACTCTTAATTCAGTTACTATTCTCTAGATTCACCTTTCAGCATTGCATATACCAAAAAACATACAAATACAAAAAGCCAAGATTTTTTTACAAATCTAACAAAATAAATGAAAAAATTCAATTGAAAATAAAGCAGAAAATTAAAAAAAAGAATACAATTTTAAAATAGCAAGAAGGGATGTCAAATGATGAAGTGTTACATTTTAACCTAACTACCATAATACACTTTCCAATATACTTGGCATGATTCTTTTTCCACGTGGACCTCTGTGCTATAAATTGAACCCATTTATCAGATCCTCTCAAAGGTGACTTTTCTGATTGGTCTTTACTCTCTTGTAAAATCCAAATCTTTCTCTTAATTAAGATTAATTCTATAAAAATCTCCTAATTTATTTATGTACTGTTTACAGACTGATGTAAAGAAGAGTTCTTTTAGATAGGCTATGTTCACATAACATTTCTGTCATTGCCTGAAAATCCCTAATTGACAGAACTCACCTCTCAATTTTCTTAAAACATTTTCCTTATAATTCCCAATGATCATATAAGCCTTTGAGAAAATGCATTAAAATCAATTCTTTGGAGATGCACAAAAGAGTCACTATACTGTTCTGTGCTGGACTCTCTCCCTTGAATTTAACTGGTCTGCCAAATCACTCAAAAATTACAGGATGGACTATTTTTCACTTTTAGAAAGCAATCTAATAGGGGTAAAATAAGTGTATTGCTGAAATAACCCATCTGTAGTTATCCACTGATTAGAGAGAGATATTTAAATACATGTTGCTTAAAATAAGCCTTTCATTTATGACGTGGAAACCTAGCACCAATACTTGATTATCTGTCTTCATATAAAGTATGAAACTGTTGATTTTTAAAAATATTTTCTTTATTTCAATGTTTTATATACTTAAGAAAATTATAAAATTCAAGTAGAATTCATTAAATTATATTTTTTGTGAGGATGCAATACTGTATACAAAAATTTGGAGTTTGGGATGTCATACGTTGAAATTGCCTACCTATTTTCTATCTTCTACATATCATACATAAGCAAATTAATTTTTTAAAAAATCATGAAATCTAGACTTTAGTTTCTGCATTATGGGACTTTGGGATTCCTGGGAAAGATCCTAGGTTTAAGCTTATTTTTGTTCATTTATTCATCTAATCCACGGCATAAATTCAGACATATAATACTGAAAAGAATTTGCCAATTCTGTCATGCAACACTCTGAATGTACAAATTAGAAATCTGTAAATGCAGAAATGTCATAAAGAATGCATTTTAGTTGTTTAAATGAATTACTGGTCATAGTCGTACAGCCAGTAATAAGTTCCAAGTCTCCTGACTTCCATCTGAGGATACATTCTCCCATCCTGTTTCAGTCTCACAATTATTGTGTTTAAACCCATTGCTGCAGCTACTGTTTCAACCTATCATCTCTCTCCACCAGTGCATAACTCTGAGTTATGTAGCTTGTTAGCATTTGTTTGGTGGTCATGATTCAATCCATGTCCCCCCTTCCTTCCCTTGACTGTAATTCTTTTTATATCCCGAGCCCGGGATGACTCAGTGTGGCTGTGTTAGCAACCCAGGGAAATAACCTGTTCTCAACATTTCATGCTGGTTCTCTTTCTATTAGCTAAAATGGAATTGTCAGGCTTCATTACATGATTAAATTCCTGATAAAATTAACGATTGTTGAACCTTTATTACAAGTTGCAAATCAATTTTCCTCTTGGAGACTATTACCCTGAAAACTAGTGTCCCACATTGTAATTTCTCCAGTGGTGAATTTATTCTCTCCACTGAGAAAAAACATATAACTAAATCAACAACTCTAAAGAAGTTAAACAAGGTAAAAAAAATACATGTTTGAAATCCGTGTAAGAAAATTATGTAATGGAATTTTAACTACCTCAAGCACTTATGAGAGAGTGCTGCACTGTGATACATGTGGCCCAAGATATAGTGACATAAAATGGTATCGTTTGTCTTTTAATCTTATAAAATGATTTATATATGCTATCTTATTTTGATTGTATGGAATTGCAGAAGTATATCAATTTTTTCAAGAAATTGAAATATAGACATCAGTTCCTCTCAGATATATGTTTATTTTGATATGCTGGCTGGACCTAGTGCAGAAGTGTATAAGTTGATCTGAAGTAGGTCCTCCCAGTGCCATTGGGGATGGGAAATCATTAAGAGAGAAGCAGCTGTGAGAGATAGAGTCCCTCATTCACTCACCCTACCCCATATCCTCACTCAACCCTTCAAGAATAGACATTGATATTCATACAAACTCTCACAAGTGCTGATGTAAAGATTCTCTGATTCAAATAATTACTTCTTTCTCTCTGTAGATCTATGATTATTTTATATGATCATTGAGAAGTCAGATTTGATCTTACAAAAGACTTAATGAATGAATATAATAAGTTACATTAATACAATGAATTATACTCAAATCTCAATAAGCTAATTACGTTACAAAGACCAAGTACTCATGTGAAAGTTGGTTTTATTAGAAAATGGAGGATGTCAATGCCAAGTCATAAAAGGGTAGTTGCCTAATTAACAAAATCCAACTTCATTTTCATAAATTTAACCTTCACAGCCCACATCATTCTCACATTCAAACTTGGTGTTCATTACTGTCTGATATTTCATAAATTCACACAAAAAAGTAACATAGTATTTTATTTTATTTTTATAATATATAAAAATGTCAAGAGGTGGAGTGTCTAAGGAAGAGATAGTGGCAGATGTGGAGAAAATAATCCAGCCTAATGATTTTAATCTTGCATGAGTAAAAGAGATGATTCACACAGATTCTTAGAGCTTTAACTTGAGCAACTGGATGACTTGTTGTATTTATTATGATGGATGTCTAGGTTTGAATAGAACATTTAAAAATTGTTTGTTTTTAAAATTTCTGGAATAGGTGTGACTGGGGACTCCCCAGGACTCTTGTCACCAGATGTTCTTCGAATTTAAACCCAAACTAAGCCCAGAGGCTAACTCAAAGCTAATAATAAATTGGCTCAAAATAGTATCACCCATAAGTATTATTAAAAATTCAACAATTATTTTGAAACCAACATGTGTCTTTAGGGGGCAGAAGAACTAAATTAATGAGAATGGAACAACCAGAACAGAAATAATAGATAGTCAGCAATGCCTTTTGATGACTGTAACAATTGTCATCGAACAACTGGCATAGAAATAATTGAATGGAGTCATAGCAAGAGTTCCTGCTCCAGATACCAATATAGTAAACCCTGTGAGGCTCAATCCAACTTCCTCTGACTATATTTCCTACTGCCAACAGACAGGGTCAAGCATGCATCCACCTTCAATACTTATGATTTGTTTCTCTAAAACCTAACTTCCTTGATAAAATATTGGATGAGGCTGAGTTTTCTACAGAAAGAAGACCAATATACATGATAATGTTGTTTTATTTTTCAAATAAATTATTTTATTGGGCATTCTTAAAACTCTTACAACAATCCGCACAACAATTATATCAAGCACATTTGTACATGTGTTGTCATGCTCATTTTCAAAACATTTTCTTTCTACTTGAATTCTTGGTATCATCTACTCCTTTTTCCTTCCCTACCCTATCCCTATCTCATGAATTCTTGATAAATTGTAAATAATTGTTATTTTCAAATCTTATACTGTCTCCCTTCACCTATGTTTCCACTGCTCATCATCCTGGGGGGTGTGGGTGGTATCCATTGGTCATTGCAGTGCTTCTCATTCCACTTTCCCTCTACCATAATGGTATCACTACTCCCATTACTGTTCCTGAGGGGTTTATCTGTTCTGGATTCCATGTGTCAATAACTCATCTCTGTACCAGTGTACATGCCCTGGTCTAGCCAGATTTGTAAGAGAGAGAGTTGGGGTGGGGAGGAGCATTTAAGAATTAGAAGAATTTTACATTTTTTGGGGGGTGATATTCTGTAGCCTAACTGACTTGTCCTTTCTGTGGGAATATTCTGTGAGGGAATATCCCATTGTCCACAGATGGAATTTGAGTCTTCACCCTGACCCCACTCGTTCATATCAACATGATTGTTTATTTTGGAACTTCTGATGACTGATACTTGATTCCATCAACACCTCATGATCACACTGGCTGGTGTGATTCTTTCATGTGGGCTTTGGTGCTTCCTTGCTAGATGACCCCTTGTTTAACTTCAAGCCTTTGAGATTCCAGACACTATATTTTTTCATAGCCAGGATCCATCAGTATTCTTATTCACATTTGCTTGTCTCTCCACTTCTCTCCCCCACCCCACCCGCCTCCTCCTTTTCCACCTTCTCCAGAAAAGTCTGTTCATTGTTTTCTCCTCAGGGTTGTTTAATCTACTTATCGTGTATAGATAGACAGAGAGAAATGAAAGAAAAAAAAACCTGTAAATAATTCCAGGTCTGTCTGCTGACCTTTATGAATGTTTTCCAACAGTCTGATGAGGAGTCAAGCCCTACCCCCCAACCCCAAATCTGAAGTCTACATGTTTGTGTCTCTGTTGCACTGCTCTGGCTCTTAAGGATGTGGGAGCAGATTGCCCATTTGAATTTGTGGGGCACTGGATCTGGATACTACTTACTGTCCACCTGTGTCACCGCCATCTCCCTCTGTATAGTTCTGTAGGCTGTGTCAAGGAAAAGGCTTCTACTGCTTTTGTTATGTTAAAGTTATGCTAATGGTCCAGGTTTCTGGTGGGTTACATTCAAAGTGACACAAAGGAGCACTAGCTTGGAATTGAAAACCTTCTTTAGTTTTGTCTTTGCTGTTGTTTACAATAAGCCTGTAAGGTGCCCTAGTATTGGAAGGATGCCACGTGCTCCACCAGAGAAGGGGAATCAGATTAGTCAAGTTGGTTTGGGGCACATTACATCTGAATTTTGGTCTGCTCTTGGTATCTACATTCTGCCATGAGTAAATATCCTGGGAGTTTTCCAATTGCAGCAGATTCCTGTTTATGATCTATCATTACCCACCCTGGAATGCCCAAAACTGGGGAGAAGGGTAAAACGGTTGGCTGATGTAGTCTGTTCCTGCATGGGGTGGGGAGATGGGTAGCAGAAAGGGGAGCTCTGGTGTGAACTTGGTGGCTAGTTCTTAGAGGAACTCCTCAAGCCTGGGATTGTGACCACCTTCTGAAAACAGTAAGTCTGGGGAAATTGCTGAATGTTGTGAGTCTCCGATCTTGGGGGCAAAAATGGGTGGGAGAAGCCATCCTGGTCAACCTGGCAGAAATTAGCTGAGCCTGCGGAAAGACATGAACTACGAGATCTTCAGCGGGTGTTTCAATCACTGCAAGCGGGAAAATCACAAGGGGGAGTCTGAATCACAGACCTTAGTATACTTAAATTTTATTTCTAGCACCTGGTCCTTCAATTTTGGCCTTCTCACCTCTTGATTTTCCAATCTAACAACAGGATCATCAGACAGATGAGTCCACCTCTACACAGTTCGTTTACGTAATCTAACAATCTCCTATATGTATGTTAAGATGTACAGTTATTATATATCAAGTCCATTGGTCAGAAGTAAATATAAGCCACATTCAAAGTTACACATCTGCCAGCCTTGGAAAATCACAAGCCAGTGGGTGCAGAGCCCTTGGTTATAAAGCAGCAGGAAGACAGCAGGTTGCTGCCACTCCCAGTCTTTACAGATCACATTAGTCTGCAGTTACTCAGCCCGAAGACAAGATACATGAAAGTAAAAAGGCAAATGAGCAAGAGAGAAAAGTTCTTCATAATAACTCTGTGGAGTCATGTGCTTATGTTAATTTTATGATTGAAATGTAGGGGTGGAGGCCATCCTGTTAATCTGGAGATAGCCACTGAACAGCCAATGAGGCCTCTATGTGTGCATGGCTTTCTCCTGAGACTTCTGGGAAATCTCGCGATATTTCCCTTATGAAGATGAGAAGCTATCTCCTCCAGTTGTTGGGAGTTAATCTCAGGGGCGATGAGTCACGGAAAAGACAAGATGGCAGCGTCAAGGAAGCTGGAGGAGCCAGCAGAGAGACCACATGGCTTTGCCCTGATGAAGACAGACCTCTGAAGCTGAAGTGGCATGCTCTTGATGGACCCTGAGCCCTGGAACCGAGGAGCCATGGGGAGAGCCCTGCCCACACCAGAATTCTGCACCCACTGACCTGTGACTTTGTGAGTCAGAAGGAGACTTTGTAGACTGATTTCGGAGTATGAGTTAATATCGGACTTATGACTTTGTACTGGACTGGATTGGGATGCCTTCTTAGTGTCATATTCCTTTTGTATATAAACCCTTTCCTTATATCCACATGTGTGTCTATTGAATTTGTTCCTGTAGTCTACCTAGACTAACACACACTCTGATAAGAAAGTCCCTCCCAGGAGCAGATGCTGTTAGGCTGTGTCCTGATTGAAGGGTAAGGCTCCAACAATACTGTCATACCAGTGTATGAAGTGGGCATAAAATCTAAAATCACAGGAATAAACTAGGATCTCTAATTCATGGCATAAATGCACTCTCCCATAATCTAAAGTACACAAGGAGAAGATGACAAACAATATGAATAAAAACAAAACTAATTAGCATAACTGAATATAATTGAATCTTTAGTTGAAATCATAATAAATGATAAATGAATCAGAATAGTGTTCTACAGGAGGTACAAAATTTTTGCCATTGTTTTAACTGTTGAGATTTTTAAAAATAAGAATAAATATATAGTTGAAAACTTAATTCTTGAAGCAATCTGTTTTTCTGTGATGTTTGTTTTCAACACATGTAAAAGTTAAAGTAGCAGAGTAACATTTTCTAAATAATTTTTAAATTGCTGTCAAACATTGTGTTTGGAAATTAATTTATTCAATCATTTTTGTAAGATTATACTGCCTAAATGTGTCTGTTGGGTGGAAGAAAGTTAGAAGGAAGACATCTTATATGTGTTTTGCTAGCATTTATTAGATTGTTTAGAATGGTTAGTGTCTTTATGTTATCAGTTTATTTAGCTTTGTTGGACTCCATATATCAGCTACATACTGGAAACATAAAACATAATTATATGATGTCTAGTCTATATGTACTAAATTGGTGTACTATTGGATGAAATATTTTAGTATACGTGGATCATCAAATATTGCAGCTGACTCCATGTCATCTAAAAATAATTAAATACAATTAAAATAAAATTGTTGGACTGAAAAATATACCAAGATTATCACTTTGTAAACCCAAAAAACAGCAACTATAACTATCTGATCTAACCAATTTGCCTTGAATTTAAGTGGCTCTGGAAACTGCAGTCTTTTTCTTGGGGGCCATCACTGCTCTCTGGTGGGAGTAGAAGGCCCAGCCTTGCTTTTGTAGAGTTGTTGCTGGGATAGAACCGCCAACCCAGTGGGCTTCAGTCCCACATACAACCACTGCGCCACCGGGGCTCAGCCCGGAAACTACTGTCTTGAATGGACCTATGCTCTTACAGTATTGAAAAATTCAAGCCTTGATTCTTTTCATGAGCTGGCTGATCTTTGACAACAATCTTTTTTTTTTAATTTTTCTTTTTGCAGGCATTCTAATGAGGCTAGAACTTGTGCATCAATGAGAGAACTTATTTGGAGGTATCTATCAACAGTAGTGATATTTTTGAACATCATGTGTGTTTAAAATAAAGCCATATATGTGTGAACTGCACTCAGAAGCAATAGTTTTTGGCTTATGCTTTTTGATATGAATGCCATTAATATTATGCTAGTCTAGGTGTCTCTTAAATGTGGTTGCCATTTTTGTAATGCATATGCTCACTTTCTTTTTTATTAGTAAGATTGCCCAAAATATTTCAGTTGCTCAAATTTCAATAATGCCAGGAAACACATACAAAATGATATATAGTTCTGTCCTCTGCACTGGATCAAGGACTTTTTTTATAGGGAGAGACTTTTCACACATTTTATGTTGTATAATCTTTGAAAACTAAAAAAAATAATACTTACTATTTCTATCACCTAACAATATTACTGGTTGCCTCTTTAATTCAGAAATTGAGTTTTGTCTTCTGATTTGAGTCCAGTGATAGAAAGTCATTCAATGATGTTGGAGTAAGTGAACATTTATTGAAATAGTACAGGGAAACACTATTGAAAGGCAAAGGAGAACTAAGTAATAAATACCTAATTTTCCAATGTATTAATCCAGGCTTACTATTCATTTACTCAATGAATATCCATTAAGCTTTCATCATATACAAACCTTGCATGTTAACATGACCAATTTTATTGATTATGATGAGAACAATAATAATCACAATGGTAATATGCTAAAAATAAGTATATTACTTCAAATGAAATGTAGCAGAAAGGGCTAGGCTCTGGTGGCGTCGTGGTTGTGTGCCAGACAGTGGCCCACTGGGATAGAGGTTCAAGTTCCAGCAGCAGCTCCACAGCAGCAAAGACTGGGCCTCCTACTTCCACTACCAGAGGGCAGTGGTGCCCAAAAAAATAAAAAAAAGAAAGAAAAAAAGAAATATAGCAGAAAATAAAATTAAAAAATTAAAAGAAAATATAGATGCATATCATATAAGGAATAGTTATGACTTGCAAATAGATCATTTAAAAGTATAGAAATCCTTGATATTATCAATTAGAAATCCTTAATATTATCAATTAATATTATCAATTATCAATCCTTAATATTATTAATCCTTAATATTATCAATAAAAAGGCTAAAATAATTCAAACAAATAACTTGATTTGTTTAGTAGTTGTCAAAAGTGAAAGAGATAAAATTATTAAAATTTGTACATTTTACTGTTAGGGTCTCTCGTGAAGTTCTTGAAAAACATAGCAACTTTATGCAAAAAGGAACAAAATGGTTCCCAGTCCAGTGCCAACTTCACGATATGTTTGAACTCATTGCTGTATCCACTTTCCCAAACCATATCCTTAGGGTCTTTGTATTTTTTGCTGACCTTCCACTCTACCAGGCATGATGTCTTTAACCAAGACTGTTTCATCCTAAAAGCATGTCAAAGCATATGAGATGAACTCTGACTGTTCCTGCTTTATGAAGTATTCTGGCTATAGTCCTGTGTGTGTGTGTGTGTGTGTGTGTGTGTGTGTGTGTGTATGCTTATGGAAGCCCAGGGTACATAAAATATTCTTTACAACACTATGAATTGAAGATATCAAGACATCTTCAACTTTTCATTTTGCAGCTTTTGAATGCACATGAGGATATTGGAAATATTGGAGATTGAATTCGGCACATCTTAGTCATCACAGTGTGATGTTCGAGTTTTTGCATGAAATCAGGTCTTCTTAAATTTTTAATCAAAAATGCAACATGTCCTTTAATTCTTTACTACTGCATCAATGGGTGTTGCATGTGTGTGCTATTATGATATTATCTGACATTTTTTAATTGTGTTGGTCAGGTTTCTTTGGAATAGATGCAAATATGGATTTATTAGCCAGAAGGCTACCTCCAAAACTTGCCATAGAATTATGAGCATTTCCAGCCTTCTTATCCATAGTTGAAGAATTTCACTTTAATTAATTTCTTTGGTCTTATTTTTCACCAATGCTTTCATTGCACCTTGAACTTCTTCCTACTGAGCAGTCTGTTCTTAATCATACACCCCTGAAGTGCTTCAACATCAATCACTTCTTTGATCCCGTTGCTCTGTGTGTTCTTTTTTCGTTCTCTTTAGCCACTTAACATGCTTCTCATGGAATCATCCAGTAGTTTGCCAGAATACTTTATTTAGTAATCATTAATAATGTAATTAAGTAAAAGTGAGTCATTTTAAAGTGAGTCACACATCTTTTTTAGCTCCTAGTTCAGGTACATATTTGACTGCTAGCCACAGAGTGGGTGGTCCAAATCCATCAATGGCTCAGCAGAAAATGAGGACCCTTTCCCCTTAAAACAAAAAAAAAAAATTCTTCCCAGTCTCAGAAATGCTACCAAGAGGGGAAAGTAAGTTGGATTGTATTGGATGTCAGAAGGCTGGATTTGTCAGAGTACATAGAAATTATATGTCACAGTATACTCAAATCTGTGCTTCAGATGGTGGAATCATGAAAAGCTTGAAATGTTGCGATCGTTAGCCAAATATTACACTGAAACATGGAGGGAGCCCATGCTTCTAGAAGCCTGGCACCGGTAGTCTTGTTCAGTTAAGGGATGTTACAAACTATTTTTGTCCAAAAACAAACAAGCACACAAATCCTGTGAAGCACAATAAAAAAAAGTAAGAAAATGAGCTCTCCTTTTACATTAAAGGAACACATGATAATGCTAATTTTCATCACATAGTTCCTAATATACCTTTTCCTTGAGAGAGTTTTCAGAATTTTAAACCTGAAATTTACAAAACTCTGTTAAGTGCAATTACAAAAATTGCTGCATATTTTTTGTATATTACACAGAGCATAGTACTGTTGATAATTATTGTCAACTAACTAGTGAAGTAACAGAGTTCAGGAGCAATGATTTAAAAAGGGAAAATATAAGTACATGGTGTAAGCTTTTGTTAAAAAAGGTTTTTAGGAAACATACATTTCTATAACTATGGACTTACAGATGCAGACCATAGGAACTATGACCACATGGAAAAGAAGACAAATAGATAACCTTATTCTAGTTTGAAAGAACCAGAACTTTAAAAGTATTTACAGTTGAATTTCACTTCCAATCAGAGAGAAAAGAAGCAGTGCTGAAATACAACTTTCACATCACATCAACCATGCAAGTGTAGAATGTGAAGCTCATTGAGCGCCGAATTTTCCCATCGTATTGCAGTTATTGGAACACCTGTGCTACCTAGCTGTGAGCGGAGTCCATGGAATATAATGTTGGCCTGTTGTCAGCTTGTCTTATTTCTTGCCTTGAATGCAGATGTTTAGTATTCCTGGCTCAGGTTTTTAGAATTGTTAAACTTCAGTTATGAGCATAAAACAAGAGAACAACTATTTTTCTATTTAATACAAACTGCAGATGAGAACATTCAGTTTTGTATCAGTTTAGGAAATGTTCATTCTTCTTCATAAATACAGAAAAGTAGTGTTTTCTCTAATAAAAAATAATCCAAAAATCATGCAAATGGTCTATCAAATAAGTACATTAGAGAGGAACTGAAAAATGCAAACTCTATTTAGATACCTACAATGGGTCGTGTCATTGATGGCATGCAATAAATCTTGACTAAAAGCAGAGAATACCAAAAAGATGCCACACTATGTTTTAATGATTATGAGGATGCATTTTTCTCTGTGAATTTTGTCTAACATGTTCTATAGCATGTCAAACAATGAAAGTTCCAGATTAATTTTGTGCTAGTCCAGGTAGACTAGAGAAACAAATTTGTAAACATCCTATGTATATAAGGGAGAGGTTTATATGCAAGAGGAATGAAACATTGAGAAACACCCCAACCCAATCCAGCCCAAGTCCACAAGTATGATATTAGCCCATATGTCCGAAACCAGTCTATAAAGCTTTCCTCAGATTCACTAGACACACACAATGATGCCAGGACCATCACCAGCCAATGAGTGCAGAGTCTAGTGTGTCAGTCTAGTAGAAGCATCTCAGCACTGGCAGGAGTTTCTATGTGGCTTTCCAGCTTCAGAGTTCTTTTTACATCAGGGTAAGTTCCTGTGGCTTCTCCTCTGGCTCCTCCAGTTTGCAGGACTCAGGGTCTATCAGCATGCTGTCATGTTGCCTTGTCAGTTGCAATGTCTCCCAGGGACTGAGTCTTGTGTCTTGTCAGTAGAGCATCTCCAAGGGGGAAAATTACCATAAGATTTCCCAAAATTCTCAGGAGAAAGCCATGCCCACATAGATGTCTCATTGGCTATCTCCAGCCCTACACTCCCATGCCTGAAATTGACACGAGTACTTGACTGCCACAAACTTTGTGCTATGTAAAAACTTTACATGTGCCAAGAAGCACTCATTTAAGCAGAAGAAAAGTACATGGTGTGGTTTTTTTTTATGTTTTTGGTTTTTTGCATGGTGTGATTTAAAATTGGAGAAGAGCATTATCTTTTTTCCATTTTGCCATATTTATTCTGTCTACATATTGAACACATTGGATGTCTTGACTATACAGAAAACATGGAGTCGTATTGAAGAAAAATTCATTAGTGATCTGAGACACACACATGACACATCCTTGCTGAAAATGAATACATGAAGAATTTATTTCTGAAGATCAAAGACTGCAGATTTCTGTAGATTACTCCCCAATATAAAGAATGAAAAATCCTCAAATATTAACCAACATGTAACATACCCAAGAAAGAAAACATATGAAGTGATTTTTACACTCGGATCCACAGGGGGAAAGCATTCAATAAATTAGAGAACATATTTCATTGTGGAAATCTGCTACAAAAGTCTCCTTTAAGTTTGAAAAAATATCAAAGATATCATTTAAGAATAAAGATGCTTTTAACTAAGCTAAAGTCTTTTCAAACACCATATATTTGGATGAAAGCTGTAGAATGAGTAAGGAAGACCAAAGAGGAGTTGAAATCTTTCAATCAGGATATTAGGGAAGAATATTAAGTATACCATGATTTCTCTTTCTCAGAAGAATAGCCAGTGTGCTTTCTTAGAAGCCAGAATTGATAGATGTCACTGAATATGAATATTTGGATACGTTATTGGGAGGTGATTTGGTGGTTAGGAATTGGACTGAAATCCTCATGATGGTCAGTTGAAAACCACCAGCAGCTCTGCAGAAGGGCGGGGCATTTTACTCCCATGAACGGTGACAGTCTTAGTGGCACTGAGTTAATAGAAGGGGGGGGGGAAATCTCTCTGAAGAGGAATATCGTGAGGGTAGAGTATCAGTAATAAAAGGAGCCCTCAAATTAAAAAGGAGCCCTCAACAGCTTGGCAAGGGTTTGAATATCACATTGCTGTGATGATGGTTCAGGATGTGTGCTGCATTTCAGTATTTTGTACATAGAGTTGCTTTGAGGTAGAACCAATCTCTCTACACCGAACAATAATAAACTCTGCACACTGCTTGTTTAAACAGGGATCTCTCTTCCTAAAACAATATATTTGCTTAATACTATATATGTGCCTGGTACTTTGCTAAGAACACTCAAAGAATTTAGAATTTTATAGTCTTAGTAGTCCAGTAGGTGAGCTATTCTTTATTATTGAATTTTATAAATGGATGTGTAGGCTAGCAACAATGCTCATTTTTATACATTGTTAAAGCCTCTTATTCTAAAGTGTAAATTTCTTCTGTTTTTATTTAGAACTATAATTTTTCTTTAGTACTTTGTGCAAGAAAACTGTGTATGAATGACTTATAGTATTATTTATTCTTGTGCTAATTCACTGTAATCTGGGTATTCACTGGCTTTGAACAACTCATGTTCAATTTGTGTTTGTGGATGGGGTAAGATATTTCCTTCAGGCTACCTAGGGAGCTATTAACTGAAATAATGTCTCTTGTTTTCAAGACAGGAAAAAGAACTAGTGCTTAACCAAGGTGAACTCTTCTAGTGCAGAATCAGAGAGTAAGTCATTCTTGAAAGCATTTTAAAAACCTCATCAAAAAGAACATGCATTGTGTACACTAATATTCTGTCGCTCAAAACAATTAAATTACTATCTTTAAAATCAATGAAGTGAATAGGAATGAAAGAATTGGAAAATCATTATAATATATGATTGGCTCTGTGACTCTATTAAAATCAACATTTATATGACTTTCATTAACTATGAGGGTTTATATGATATGTTAAAAATTTCAAACCTGAGTTACTAAAAAGAATGTTAAGGCAATAATTTTTCTACTGTTTAGGTTATTTTTTAATAATTAAAATCTGGTAGCCTATAATAGGATTAAAAAGAGTTACAGCATAATCTAAGTACAGTGATGCATTTGTTGTCAAACTCAATTTGTTTCAAATTCTGTTTGTACACCGAACAGCTTGAGAAGTGAAAATATTTTCCCTATATGAAATGATGGAAAACCAAATAATTGGTTCTGAGGCCAAAAATTTACACTTATAAATTCATTTTTCCATGACTTTAACACCAAGTTATCAGCCTTATACTGTGAAACTTCCCGTTAAACATTTAGACAGGGTTTTGGAGACTGGAAGGTAAACAAGTGGCCATCTAACTCAGAAGCAACAAAACCCTTATGGAAGAAGCACAATAGCCTGTGTGATGACTAGATGTTGAAGGGATCAGGAATCAGGCAAGAAAGAACAAAAAAAATCATATCACTGAGTGCTTACCTTCCAGATACGATTGCTGAGGATGGGTAGGTGCATAAGCAAATGTGGTGAAGAAGGCTGATGCTTGCCTCCTACTGTTGAGAGATGTAGTGTCTGGGGTCTTGGAGGCTTGAAGGTAAACAGACAGTCATCTAGCTCAGAAGCAACAAAGACCCTGTGGAAGAAGCACACCAGCCTGTGTAATCATGACAGATTGCGGGGATCATGTATCAGGCATCAAAGAACAATAATTCATATCATTGTGAAGGAGGAGAGTATAGGTTGGGGAGAAAGGGCACATCTGTGGGCAACTGGAAGGCCCCTTATGGAGGGGTCACGATGGGAAGACGGGCTAGACAGGGTGCAGTGTGGTGGCAATGGGGCATATAGCCTTCTTCTTGTTTTTGAATGCTTCCGCACCTCATCCCCAATTGTCATGATCCCAATTCTACCTTGTGGATTCAGCTGGACTGGATGTACACTGGTACGGATGGGAGCTGTCAACACAGGGAATCCAGGGCAGATGATCCCTTCAGGACCAGTGGTGAGGGTGGTGATGCCAGGAGGGTGAAGGGACGGTGAAGTAGAGGGAGGAACAGAATAAAAGGATCTACATACGGTCTCTTGCCTGGTGGACAGAGACAGTGAGAAAGTGGGTAAGGGGAGACATCAGACAGTGTAAGATATGACATAATAATAATTTATAGAGTATCGGAGTTCATGTTTGAGATGGGAGAATGGAGTGAGGGGGGAAGGTAAGGAGCTGATACCAAGGGCTCAGTTGGAAGGCAAATATTTTGAGAATGATAAGGACAACAAATGTACAAATATGCTTGACACAATGGATGGATGGATTCATGGAAGGATTGTGTTGGGAGTTGAATGAGCCGCCAATAAAATGATTTAAACATGCATATATATACATATATATCAAAGAATACAGTAAATAAAATTACCTTATTTTAATTGCTGTGTTGTTTAAAATATCATGTGTCTTCAGAAAGGTATACTGACATGAGGCTCATTCTGGAAGCCCCACTAACATTCCCACACAACAACAGAGTGAGTCTCTCATTGAAAAGATGGTGGCCAAGCAATTCTGCTTCCTCTTCAGTAACAGAAAAATCCTATTGGGCATC
This sequence comes from Nesogale talazaci, assembly GCA_004026705.1. Lineage (NCBI taxonomy): Eukaryota > Metazoa > Chordata > Mammalia > Afrosoricida > Tenrecidae > Nesogale > Nesogale talazaci. The sequence goes on from PVJH01010897.1 coordinate 39,643, forward strand.
CCACCAAAAAATAATTATAGCCAGTTTCAGTGCAATTAAACACTTACTGGATAAAAAATAAATCACACCCCCCCCAAAGAATTCATAAAATGCAGTAACAAATTTATCGCATTCATCTTTATTTTTACTCACCCCCCCCCGCCACGTCTCACTATGCAGTGTATGCCATCTCTCTCTCTTTTTTTTTTTTTTTTGGGGGGGGGGTTGTTGTCCAAGTCGCCATGCCTGGGTTTGAACACTTTGGGCTGCTGAGCACTTGCTCTTGCAACATTTCCATCAACTCTCCATGTAGGTTATTTGCCTTTTCACATATGCACATGCTGTCTCCATCACGTTGTTTCTGATTCATCCAAATTAACTTACACAGTGCAGCTTGCCTCTCTTCTCCATGGTGTGGATACTTTGGTGGCTACTGATTCCATATGCTTTGCTAAATTAGTTTAATCAATATTTTCCTAAAACATTGATACTGTCCACTTTGTCATGGTGCATTCAACCACTGTTGTAGTTACATAATCTGCTATTTGGAGACTTATGAATAAGGGATGTAGTTCACCTATCAATCAGGTCTCAACTTGAAGACTTCTTTTGGAGGCTTTCTGGAGGTAGGACACTCACTCACTCAAGACATTTCTGATGAGAAGTCACGTGAAGCTATTGTGATGTAGCCAGAGACTTTGGAGCTGGAAGAGCCATGTGGCAGTCCCTGCCTGTATGGACATGCTTATGATGCTATTGGATCCACATTTACTTATGCAATCATTTTGTCCTCAGCGATCATGTTGGAAAGGTGAACATCCCAGAAAGAGTTTACTAGACCAAGTGTGCTCTTGCATTGAGGGAATAGTCTGAGGAATTTACTGCAAAGTAGGGATCATAACTGGGCCAATATGTAATGTGGCAGTCATGTGCTTATGTTAATTTTATGATTGAAATGATGGGGTGGAGTCTAGCCTGTTAATCTGGAGATAGCCATTGAGTAGCCAATGAGGCCTCTATGTGGGCATGGCTTTTTCCTGAAATTTCGGGGAAATCTTGCGATATTTCCCTCATGAAGATGAGAAGCTATCTTCCCCAGTTGTTGGGAGTTAGTCTCAAGAGACGATTAATCACGGACAAGACAAGCTGGCAGTGTTCGAGAAGCTGGAGGAGCCACCGGAGAGACCACACAGCTTTGCCCTAATGGAGCCAGACCTCTGAAACTGGGGTGGCCAGATGGAGACCTCTGCCAGCGATGAGTTGCTTCTGCTCTTGATGGACCCTGAGCCCTAGAGGCGAGGTACCCTGCCAGCACCAGGATTCTGCACCCACTAACCTGTGACTTTATGAGTCGGAAGAAGACTTTATAGATTGATTTCGGGCATATGGGTTAATATCGGACTTATGACTTTGAACTGGACTGGGCTTGGATGCTTTCTCCATGTCCCATTCCTTTTGTATAGAAACCATTTCTTTATATCGATATGCGTGTCCTTGAATTTGTTCCTCTAGGCTACCCGGACTAACAAAGTAGCTAAGTGAAAAAAAGTTTTAATTATATCCACTTTTTGGAGAACTTAAAGAGGAGTTATTTGAAAATTAAAAAAATGGATAAAATGCTGGAAATCACCCTAACATTGATGAGAGGACATGGAGCACAAATATGAAGTGAGTGAATTTAGACTTGAAACTGGAGAGCTTACATGAGAAACAACTGAAGGCAGTGTCTATTCATATAGGCAAAAGTACTTTGGTATGATTTCCTGCTGTATACTATGAAAGCTCTCTGGCTGATTCTATGCACCAAAGTCAGCAACTGTGAATAAAAAATGTGGGGAAGAGCTGAAAATGAGAAGATAAAATGAAGCATATGAATAACAAACCAAATTCACTGAAAATAAAAGAATCAAGTTTATAAAGCAAGGCACCAAGAATATATTATGTTATTTATTTGAGATGTTGCATTTCTGAATTTTGCTTTTTCCAGAAATAAAACAAGGAGTAAAAGTAAAGCACAAAGAGTATGTGTAGAGTGCTCTTAATTATTTATTTTGAAGTCAAAATTAAATGAGCAGATAAGAAAGATGACAATGATTGATCAAAAAATCTAAGCCATAAAAAGGTATGGAACAAGTTTTGAGGTATAGGCAATTGTGGATATTAGGTCACCTCAGTCGGTCCCACCTCACAAAAAAACTTATGTACCAACAAAGAAAACACCTTCTGGACCTGTGGCAGCCGCACATTTGTTCTAGTATTGAGCCAATTGTTGTAGCACTTGCCAAGCCACCATGCTAAGGATTTCCTGTTTCATGCTGCCCTCTTCTTTACAAAGTATGCTCTCCTTTTCCTCACAATGCTCTCTCCTGATAGCGAGGCCAAGGTAGAGTTTGGCTGGGAACTATTTGTATGGTCTTTCTGCCTTTTTTTGCCTTTTTTTTCTTTTGGTGTCTATCTTTATAAGGTGGGCAGGATAAGCAATCCAAAGAAGATGACAATAGGATCCGTGGTTCCAACAGGAAGAGGGACAAAGGGAGGAGAAGTGAGGTGGGGAGGTGAGTGGTGAAACAATAATGACAGAGACAAGGAATTAGCAAAGGTTTTTTAAATGATGGTAAGGAGGATGTGACATTCCTGGTCATGTTTGATCAGTAGAAATATATCTGAGAATAATTTCTAACAATAGGTGTATTTTATGTCTATGTAGATATATTTAAATTCAAGAACAAATCTAGACCAAGAGAAAAAAAGATCATACAAATAAGTCCAAGCCTAAATATTATCGTAACCCAAAGTAGATGGATATCTGTGGTAGTCATGTATTCGTGTGTCAATTTCATGATTGGGATGTAGGGGTGGAGTCTAGCCTGTCAATCTAGAGATAGCCAGTGAGTAACTAATGAGGCTTCTGTGTGGGCATGGCTTTCTCCTGAGAATTGTGGGAAGTCTTGCAGTTTTTCCCAATTGGAGAAGAGAGACTTGACTCAGTCTCCAAGATGACAAACTACTGACAAGATGAGATGGAAGCATGCTGATCGATCCTAATTCCTGGAAAATGGAGGAGCCAGAGAAGAGGCCACATTGGCTTGCCCTGATGGAACCAAACCTCTGGAGCCAGAGGAGACATGAAGGGACTCCTGCCAGTCCTGAGGTGCTTCTACTGTCACTGGACACACAAGACACTGCCCCCACTGGCCTGTTATTTTCCTGGTGTCATTGCACGTGCTTCATAAGTCAGAAGGAGACTTCAAAGACTGGTATCGGACGTATGGGCTAATATCGGATTTATGATTTTGGACTGGACTGGGTTGGGATGCTTTCTCCATGCTCCATTCTTCTTGTATATCAACCCTTTCCTTATATCCATATGCATGTCTATGAATTTGTTTCTCTAGTCAACACGAACTAGCATAGTATCAATCTGTTAAATAATGAGCTAAACCATGTTAAAATACATTAATCCAATCCCTTTCATGATTTTATGTCCTGGGATACTCTTGCCTAAGAACACTTGTATCCTTTTATTCCTCAGCATTCCTGACCAAGAGATGTTTCTTTTGAGTTTCGATGACCAAGAGATGTTTCCTATGAGTTCCCATGGCTCGTCCTGCAGTCAGGTATGGAGTGGTCTAGTCTAGTGCACCCACTCCATGCCCGTCCCCCCTTCACACCTTTAGGATTTCAGTGTAGCTTCCTTGTGAGTACCACCCCCCCAACCAGTTCAGATGAGGTGCCAAGCATTCTCCTGAGTCCAAATCTACAATTGGAGTCACTCACACACGTCATGACTGTGCTCCCATTGCAGGTCTGTTGCACTCCCCTCTTTGCTTTTCCCCATATGAGTGGTTAAGACCAGTCACTCTCCCCAAACTGTACCTTCAGTGCTCTGTAGCTCTGTCATCCAGGGAGGGGACATCATGTCAAGAGCTGCGACCTGCCCTGCAGTCCTCTGTGTGAACAAGCTGCTCCAAGCAGTAATGTCGCCCTTGGGGTTGGAACACAAGAATGAGGTCTGCTCTCTCTTGACTGATGATTCCATGAAGAATGACTGTGGACTCAAGAAAATGAAATCCTTTACAAGTTCAATATTTTTTCCATTTATTATTTTTATCCAATCGTGTGAATTTTGGTTTCTTTACATTAAGATGTAGCCCATGATAAAGTATGCAGGCCTTCATTTTGCTCAGCCAGTTTTTCGAGTTCTCACATTCAGCATTCAAGCTTGTGGCATCTGCATATCACTTTGTTATTAAACCTTCCTCTAACCCTACTGTTTCTCTTATCTTCATATAATTCAGCTTCTCTGATGATTTTCTCATGATACAGATTGAATAAGTTCATGAAGATATAAACCATTCATACCATTCAAACCATTTCCTGATTTTAAGCCAAGCAACAATCCCTGTTCTGTTCATACAAGAGCCTCTTGATCCATATACTGGTTCCACATGAGCAGAATAAAGTGTTTTGGAATTCCCATTTTACTCTAGTGTGGGAATTTTCATTATATTCAGCCACCACTATTAAATGTGTCCAAGGGGTGGTTGTGTACTTGACGGATAAATTTAAGGAAACACCAGGCACAGTAAAGCACGCAGTTACTTGCTCACTTCCAGGGTGGTCATGATTTCAGCAGCTAGAGTCCCACAGAGAAAGCAAATATATTTCCAATCAGGGTTTATATACTTTTAGAGGACATGCAGTTTACCACATTGCATCATAACAGGAAGGGTTCATACAGTAAGCATATGGGCAACAGAAAAGGGATGACCTACATGTTTACACTCATTTAGAAGGGGAGACAATAGGAATATACATGTGACAAGTTGGGTGGGCTTTAGATTCAAGATGGTAGCCTAAACTTGGTCCTCCCTGAGATGTCTTGACCTTGACTTTGGGCTCTCCATCAGGGGAACAATCCACTATCCTTACCATAAAGGAGTGCTCTCCCATGAAGCTGGGACGGATCAGAGGGTCTTATTTCTCTAGATAACCCTCAGGCAGATAACCTTTAAGCAGTTGACCTCCACATATATAGTTATTGACCAGTCGTATGTTAGCAAATAGCACCTTAAGCAAGTTATTTAACATAGAAGTTGGGGGGACAGTCTGAAGAATAATCTTTCTGTTTCCCATAAAGCCCCCTTTTGTTTTATGTAATAAATTCAAAATAGCTCCAGGGGCAACATGGTTACTTTCTATAAACTGAAAGCTGCCAAGGCAAATTAATGACAACAGTAATGCAACCAAGCCAAAAATGTGAGCTATGACAAATATTTTGAATGCAGACTCAGGAAGGGGGTGAGTGTGAAGCCCTGCCAGTCCATCTACTATTGGAAGAAGATATGATGGAGGTTGGGTGGCACAGCAGGAGGAGATAGCAACAGGATGTCTGCTTCTGTAGGAAGATAAAACCCAGGATGTGCTCACTTTAAGGCAGTGTAGCTGTTAGGGGAGAATCTGTGGGAATGATATTTAAAGCAAAAAAAATGTACTTGGATTTCATTTTTATCTTAACCAAAGTGATGGCTTTCTGATGATGGAACACAAGCTTTCCATATTCCCTCTGTTATAAGTTAGGGATTATAATTCTCATTGTATTTCCCTCAGTGTTAGTTTTCAACATTTTCTCTTTGTGTATTATGTTTGAATTTTAATAGCGTTATGGATGCCACAAGATTTCTATTTATATATATTAGCTTTCTATATAAGTATCCAAAGACTGAAAGTGTAAAATTAAGATAATGAACAACACAGTCAGATTAGGATTTAAGCTATGTGAGATAATTTGAAGAGAAGTTTGAGTATTCAACCTCTCAACCATCCACCAATTCTTTAATGGTGTTAGGGAGTGATAGAAAATGTTAATGCATTGGAAATCCCCATTTTTAGCTGTCTGATTTATGGTGGGGAGTTCCCTTTACTTGAGCTTTGAGAAAGACTTTGAAAATTATCTTTTTCAGTTGATTGACATTGAATGGGATGTTTCCCATAAATCTCTTTCAGCATTCTTTACTTAAAGCCCAATCTTAACATTATATGGATACGGTACTCTCTACGGATCAGAGATTACATAAAATTTGCAACATTCAATACAATTTAATATCAAACAATATTGAAATTCCATAATCTGTTCTTGTAGTAAATAGTCTGTGATAGTAGTCGAATCATTTTTTGCATGAAAATGTTCAGTTACGATAGTGTTTCAGAGTGTCTCTGGTAATGTCAGCAATGGGAGAAATGATTGTATCAGGACTGGAGTAGTTGCCATTCTCCAGCATCTGTGAGGTCTTGCAGTTTTGGGTCATTTTAGCAATAAGTAGTGAGGTCTGTGAGCTCTTGTCAACTCTCAGGTCACAGAACCAGCTTCATTTCTTCTGGACCTGGCTGGCTGAAGACATATCCACTTATATCCTTTGCCTATGAAAATATAAACAGCCAGCCCCTCCCTTTGGGCTGTTAGCAAGCTGGAAGCAGAATCATTGTTAAGATGGGGTGGTTAATTCATCTTCTCTGTGTGCTTCGTCTTCTTCCACACATGGTTGCATCCTTCTGAGGAGAGTCATCTGTCTTTTGCTGCACAACCAAAGTGAATAGCCCTTCGTTCAGATGACTAGTGACATTAGATTCCAAATGTGATCTCCATCTTCCTGGAACTTCTTAGGATCAGCTTTTTGCACAGAAGTAGAAATGTGTTTATCTACACTAACTTTGCTACCAACTTTAAGTAAGGAGAAAAAAATAGTTAAAAACACTAAATGAAATTTGTCAGAAGTAGAATTCAACATCTTCTCCTCCTTCTATTTTAACAAAGGAGACTTTAAGGCACTACAAGCAATCTCAGGCAATTTACTTGGTTTTGAACCAGTAAAATTATTTAGACTTCATTGCTATGCAAATTTTGGCTCCTTGTTCTCAGAGAGTCAAGAAAGCTCATTAACTGTAGTGGGAGTTTTTAACACACTCAATGTTTTTCAAAATAATTTGAAAAGCTGAAAAAAATTCTTAGTAAATTTGTTCAGCTGTTTTTGAACTAACTTACCAAATAGATGTTTTTTCTCTAAGTTTACCAGTATGGTTACAGGCTTACTTAAGCCATATTGTCCTTCAGACTTTTTACTCTGTAGAATTTTAAAATCTTGCAACATTCTGTCTTGATTAGCTTCTTTAATTCCCTTATTACTGGATTTAGGTGAAGTTAGTGGGGGAGATCTGGGTTCTCTTTAATGTGCTAAGGAAGTGGTTCTATATTCAGAGTTTTGAAATCTTTATCCTTCAATTTCTAATTCCAAGTAGGACACTCTAGCTTCACCACAACGGCATTCCAAAAGACCCCTGAATGCATAGGTTGGTCACACATCTCAGATGCTTTTTCATTATAGATATAAACTTTGACTTCAGAGAAGTGAAAAAGCCAAAGTAGTTGGCTTAAGCAAACTTTATTCTTTATAAACCATGGTATATCAGATTTAATCACTGTCTTAATTTAGCTTTCATAATCCTGTTCAGTAACTGCAGTGATAATCTGAACACCTTGAGAATTTAGGTTGGACTTTCCTAAATACCCTATACTTCTTTCATATAGTGGACACCATGTATCATTCTTTTTTTATTAAGTTTCATTCTTAATAATATCTGCTTTAGTTTTAGTTTTATCTTTTCTTCACACCTCAGAATAACTCCAGTATCAATTTTATTGCTGTGAGTGGTTAGGTTAAATCCCCACCTGAAAATGAATAATTTTTTTTATTTCGGGCTGAGCCCCAGTGGCATAGTGGTTATTTGAAGGACTAAGGCCCTCTGGGTTGGAGGTTCAAATCCAGCAGCAGCTCTCCAGGATCAAGGCTGGGCCTACTCCTACCAGAGGGCAGTGATGCAAACCCCGCCACCACCCCCCACCCCAGCAAAATCTGTTTAAAGAAGAGGCTCCTGTATTTTGATATCAACATATTTCTGAACTTTGTCTTGGTTAGTCAAAGTTACTGTGGGAGAACAAACACTGAGTTTTGCAAGTTTGGGTAGGTCAGGTCACTTGCTGTGAGGCTCGGTGAGACCTTTGACTGGTGTTTAAGGATTCCTCTGCTGCGTTAGACAGAAGCCTTGTCTCCCATGTTCTGCTGGGTGGGGCTTGGATCAAGCTCATTCCGTTTCCTTGAGGGGAAGCATTGCTAAGGTTAAACCTTGAGTGATAATGATTCACCCAATGAGTTCCTTTCTGGAAGCAAGGGCAAAGTCCGGTTCTGTTAAACCTACCTTGTTGGTCCTGGCCCACCGTGGTGAAAGCCACAGCACATTTTTCATAATCAGGCTGATTGCCCTGCCCTGCCTGCACTCTCTTTGAGAATAACCTCTCTCCCAGTAGCTAAAGCATTTCCCATTAGGCCTGGTGTATTGGAAATAGCAGTGGCTAGTAGGTTTGCCTTTTATTCGTCTATCCTCAAATTCCTGCATAACCTAAAATAATTTAAAAACATGGCCCGTTCCCAGTAGGGGTGTGTGTCAGACAGGACTCTCTAGAAAAATAAAACCAGGACACTTGTGATTTGAGAGAGAGAGAGAGAGAGAGAATATGAAGAAATAAACAGCTAATTAGTCCACGGAGCAGTACATAGGGCTCAGTTCAACTCACTTCCATGAGAGATTTAATGTACTGGTAGGCTTTAAACTCATGAAGGCTGCTGGGTTCAAGTCAAGAAAGCAGGCAGCTGAGTCTTCTGTATAACAACACAGGTAGTCTGGCCACAGTCAGTGAACAGCAGAGCAGATCACCAACAGTGAGCCAGTTGACAGGATTCTACAATTCCCAGCTCAAGTGGTAGATACACCAGCCATGTGGTGTAACAGATCTTGAAGGACCTTAAACTTTAGTGGGTTGGGTGTTCCACACACAGTGGAACTCAAGAGATGAGGTAGAGAACTATCAAAGGCAGCTGCACAATGGTGATCTCAGAACAAGAAAGAGAAAGGTTTGGCTCATACAGCCATTTATCCCTTTGCCCTTCAAGTAAACTGCAGTCTTATTGATCCCACATGTGCTCATTGGCCACATTGGAACAGTAAACCTACTTATCACAAACCACCCCTTTGCCAACTTAGCACCTGTACACAATTCTTTAGCCATATATATAATTTCGAACATACATCAAACATCTATCATACAGATAAATCTATACACACTGAGTCAATTTATATCTAGTATATCATACATCAAGGGAAATATATTTAATAGTACATATAAAGAAAATAGTTTGACAATCACAAATCTTGCATTTGCAATTGATCACATGATTGTGACTAATAGCTAGAACTATCTTCTTCTAGTACCCATTCTGTATTACTTTTGCCCTCAACAAGCATCTCAACTGGCTGTGGTTTTTACCTGGTGGAGTGAACCACATCTCCATTTCTGAGGAGTCTGGGTCATTAGACATTTTTTCAGGACTGGGTTGCTGTAACTAACCATTTACTTTAAACCCAGGGCATGGTAATACTGAGAAAGACTACACGATATCCTGGATTCCAGAAATATTTTTCTTTACCTCCATTATGTAGCATCAGTCTAATTGCTCTTTGTTAATCAGCATTAGTCACACCATTAAATACAGTGAAAAACTTCCTGACAAATTGATCCAAGGGCATAAAAAGCCCAAAGTAGTCAGGGGGCATTCTCAGTTGCCAGCAGGAATCCCTGCTGTGTTTCCAGGTGGGAAAGTTCCTTCCTTCAGGACAAGTACCTCCAGGCCTGAAGCACACAGGGTTGCTGGGACAGGAAGAAGAAAGTTGCTAGTGTGTCACTAGAAGTAATAGAGAGTTGTGCAACACCAATTTCCACCTCTTGGTTCCTAGACCCATGAATCCTGACTACTGGAAATACAGAACCATATATTGGCCTCTGGTTTAGACCATATTCAGCCTCCTGGAGAACAAGTTATTGTCACCTAACTAGTGCTGTAATTGTGTCTTTAGAAGGTTATTCCATTGTTCCATGAAGCCAGCTGCTTCAGGATGAGGATGAACATAATTCAACCAGTGGATTCCATGGACATGAGCCAATTACATCTCTTCATTTGCTGTGAAATGAGTTCCTTGATCTGAAGCAAGGCTATGTGGGTTGCCACACTGCTGGATGAGGCATTATGTAAGTCCAAGAATGGTAATTTAGGCAGAAACATTGCATGTAGACAAGGAAAATTCATATTCAGGGTTGGTAAGACGAAAACACTGCCCTCTCTACGATATAAGTGGTCTTATGTAACCAACCTGCCATCAGGGTGCTGGTTGATCTCCCCGAGGAATGGCCCCATATCTTTGATTTAATGTTGGTTTCTGATGCTGGCAGATGGGGCGCTCAACAATGGAAGTGCCCAAGTCAATCTTGGTGAGAGGAAGTCCTTGTTTTTAAGCCTGTACACAGCTTCCATCTCTGCCACCATGTCCACTTTGTTCATATGCCCATTAGTCAATAGCAGGCATGGCAGAGGTAAGAAGAGGAGCAGTCTCCTCATTTGTTCATCTTATCCACTTAATTCTTAAAGTCCTCCTCTTCAGAGATAACCCTCTCATTACTATTCATATGAGATATCAATACCTTTACTTTCTTGGACCATTAAGAAAGGTCCATCCCCATACCTCTTCCCCATACCTCTTTGTCACCAATTATCCAATCACGTTCCTCCCTATTCCCTGACCATCTGGCCAAGCCATTAGGCACAGCACAGGCATCAGTATACAATCTCACATCTGGCCATTTTTCCTTGCAGCCAAACTGAGCAAAAAAGTGCATTGCTCAAAGTTATACCCATTGAGAAGATTTCCCTTCACCACTGTCCTTTAAAGAAATCGCAGAAAGGGGTTGTTGTGCTGCTGCTGTCCACTTGTGAGTGGCACGTGCATATAATACAGAGTCATCAGCAAAAAAAAAAAATCATGGATTGTCTGTTCTTCAGTTGCTATTATAATGAATTCTCCAGGAGGCCAATTATGCAGACTAGGAGAGAGAAGGTAATGTGACTGGAGTGGGGACTGTGAGGATATGGGCCACTTCTTCATGTAGCTTCCTCATACCTTCAGGTCCTGCTTTGACTCAATCTCATGTATACCACTTCCATTTAACAATGGATGTTGCTTTGCACATCCAAATTCATGACTCTGTGGGTCAAACAATACATAGTTCATCATGGGCATATCAGGGTTTACAGTGATGTTGTAGAACATTCCAACCCAACCAATGCCCAATAACAGGCCAACAGCAATTTTTCAAAGGGGGGGTGTGATTTTCTTCCGTGGGTGGCATGATTTTACTCTAAAATCTCAAAGGTCTACACTGTGAATTTCCAATAGGAGTCTGCCAAAGACTTCACACTACATTTCTGTCTGCAACTGACACCTCTAGCATCATTGGACCAGCTTGATCATATGGTCCCAGTGGCAAAGCAGCTTGTGCAGCAATCTGAGCCTGTTGCAGAGTATTTTTTGTTCTGTGCCCCACTCAAAATTGGAGGGTTTTCATGTCACTTGATAAATAGGTTGAAGTAGAACACTCAAGTGAGGGATATCTTGATCCCAAGATAGGGCATTGGGCCTCCTATTTAGTTGTTGGGGGTTGGCTCAGATGTAATAGCTATTCACTTTAGTTATATTGCCTTGACATGCTTTACACCACTGGACTGCTAGAAATTTTACTGAGGTGGAAGTTGCCTGAATCCTCATTGGGTTAATTTCCCTACCTCTTGCATGCAGATGCTGTACCAATGAATTTAGATTCTTTGATACTACCTCCTTAGTGGGTCTATTTAGCAAAATGTCATCAATATACTGGGCTATTGTGAAATTTGCGGGAAAAGACAGGCAATCAAGTTTCCTTTGGATTAAATTATGGCACAAGACAGAAGAGTTGATGTATCTCTGGGGGAGAGTTGTGAAAGTGTATTTTTGCCCCTGTCAGCTGATGGCAAACTGCATCTGGTGGTCCTTTGATACTGGTATTGAGAAGAAGGCATTGGCCAGACCAGTAGCTGCATACCAAGTACCAGGAGAAGTAGTCATTTGTTCAAGAATTGAAAACACTTCTGAAATGGCAGCTGCAACTAGAGTCATTATCTGACTAAGTTTATGATAATCCACTGTCATTTTCCAAGATCCGTCTGTGTTCTTTACAGGTCAAATAGGTGATGTGGTAGGAATCACCACTCCTGCATTTTTCAAATCTTTGATGGTGGCACTGATCACTACAACTTCTCCAGTAATGTGGTACTGCTTTTGGTTTACTATTTTCCTAAGCAATGGCAGTTCTAATGGTGTCTACTTGGTCTTTCCAACCATGATAACCTTTATTCCATATTTTAGGCATCCAATATGGAGGTTCTGCCAGTTACTAAGTAAATGTATTCCAATGATGTTTTCTGGAACTAGGGAAATAACAACAGGAAGTGTTTGGTGACCCACTGGACCCACAGTGAGGCATATCTGAACTAAAACTCCATTGATAACTTGACCTCCATAAACCCCCACTTTGACTGGTGGCTTTTGAAATACTTTGAGGCTCCTGGAATTAGTGGACTTTCAGAGTCAGTGTTCACTAATCCATGAAAAGTTTGATTGTTTTCTTTTCCTCAATGAACAGTAACTCTTGTGAAAGGCTACATGTCCCTTTGTGGAAGACTAGAAAAAAGAATAACAATAGAAACCTTCAGTGATGTATCACGTCCTTTTTCAAATGGACCTGACTTTCCCCTCATTCAAGGATTTGTGGGTGTGTAAACTGGTTCAGGTCTGGGAATTGATTGAGTTATTGTGACTATTCTGCTGTTTACCCTATCCTGTGTTCGTCTGCCTGTATAGATCACATAAATATTTAGTAGGCTTCCCATCTATTTCACATCTTAGGACACCATAACTAAGTAGTCAATGCCATAAATCCACATGAGACAGGTAGCTTTGATTACTACAGTAAGCTTGCTGTCCATTATGGCAACCATGTCCACCTGGTCTCTTTTGATTCAGTGCTGACTTCTACTCTTTCCCTCCATGGGGTCCAATCAGCCCCACTGTAGGCAAATGTCTCCTTTCACTTATTGTTATTCCCACTGTTAATCCTGTTGTACATAAAATAGTAATCACAGGTATCTTCAGGACACTGGAGTCCACTTCACAAACATGTTCTTTAAAGTTGTGGTGAATGGTATGCCCACTCCTTTTTGGGTCTATGGAAATATCTTCATAGATCCAATTTCCCTAAGCTTTGGATGCCTTCTTCTACAGTATACCAAAGTTGGTGAGGTACTTCACGTTGGTCTAACCTAGACTAGTGGTCAACAAACTGCAGCTCACAAGACATATACAGTCCTTTCAGTGTGAATGTGCTGCATTGAAGTAACATTGAAAACATTTGAAGATTACTATTTCACATCACGGTGATTTCATTTGTTCCACTAAACTTATTTAAGGCTCTTGAGTGATTTTAAAATTGTTCAGAGGGAACAGGATATGCTTTTTGTTCTCAAGTGTTTGCTGACCCCTGACGTAGACCATCTGGAAGCCCATGCTTCAATGAACCAACCAAAGAAGCAATTAGGACCTCTCTTAACTTCTCTTGCTGAGACACTGAAGGAAGAATCTGTGTTTTGGGGTTCCATATAAAGATACTCAGACTGATGAAATGTTATATCCCTTGCACCAGTATACAACACCCTCTTCTATTGTGAAGAGGACCAGCCAATCAACTACGCTATACTTGTCATTCTGACAAAACTGCTGGAATATATCAAACATATGGTCACTCAGAGACTTTCCTCTCACCATCACTTCATGTATTGGTGGTGAAACTATGGCTATTAGCTTTGCTAATTCACACCATGGTTTAGTAAGCATATCAGTGCTGTTAATCCTAATCAGGCAGGGGAGCCAATTTGAGAAGCCCATATTTGTGATGCTACTTCTCTAGAATCGCTCCTGGACCAATGTTTTAGACAGGGACCTCCAGAGAAATAAAACCAGGATGCCTATGACTTAGAAAGATGATAAATGATGATAGAGAGATAGAGCATCGAGATATGAACAGCTAATTAGTCTACAGAACAGTACCGAGGGCTCAGTTCAACTCTCTTCCCTGAGAGAGTTAATACACTGGCAGTCTTTCAACTTTCAAGGGCTGCTGTGAGTCTTCTGTCGAGGAATACAGGCAGTCTGGTCACAACAACAAATAGCAGGGCAGTCACCAGCAGCCAAATGACAGGGTCAACCAGTCCTCAGCTCACGTGCTGTATAGATCACAAGTGTGGAGAAGCAGATCTCAAAGGGATTTCAAACTATAGCGACATGGTTCATAGGTTGCGTGTCCCACAGGCAGTGTAGCTCACAAGTTGAAGAGCAGAGAACTGTCTGAGCCAGCCACACTCTGGTCTGATCACCAGAGAGCAAGAGAGAGAAAGGTGAGATTGTTGAAACATTTATCCCTTTGTCCTTGAATTGAACTGTGACCTTATTAATTCCACATGTGTTTATTGGTCAGGTTGGCACAATAAACCAACCTACCAGAGGATTTAAGGCATTTTTACAGTTCTCATTAAAATAATCATAAGATAACTTGCTAACTAGATCTTACATTACATGGGCACTTTGACACTTTTGCACACAGCATTCCCCAATCAGACACAAAGTCTATATAGGAATCATCACTCTGCTGCTGTGTGGAGATGTACATGGGATGTCTCTCTCCTGATGATATTATTTTAGTTCCAGGTCCTTAAGCAAATCTCATGAACCTGTTCAAGTGTCAGCTCAATAAACTGTAGTTGTGCTTTCTCTGTGATGAATTTTCCACTTCTCAGTAACTGATCCAGCTCTACTCTGTGCTCCTATAAGACTAAAAGTCCTTCTGCCTAAAATTCTGTATTGCAAAATGTCTGAAGGAGAAAGGCATGCTTTAATGAATGCATTCCAATCACCCGGGATTAGTCATCCAACCTCAGCTAGATATCTAATCATACCGACCATAAAAAGGGGAGTCTGGTCCACATTTTGCCACTGCTTGTTTGATGTCCATTAGAATCTTAAAGGCGGAAGGTATCATACTGTCATTCTTGATAGTGTTGAGGATTGTCTGCATTTGGTGGCCTTTCTATTACACAGACAAGTAAAGTTGACCTGGTTTTTAAAACTCCTTATTCTCTAATACCTCATTTTATCCTTGAAAATAAAGTTAATTTCTGCAGCTTATGTCTATTTTCTACATTGTTTTTCTCAACTGATAAATCTCTAAACTTCACTTTTCAAACCTTATTGTCTGCGTTAGCTCTCTTAGGTTGAATTTCCTTGGAGTTTATCTTTATCTTTATTTCACTTTTATCTCCTGAACTGGTTTGCTTTATTGTTTTGTGATCTCTAGGCTTTTCTACACTAAACTTCAGCAGGGGATCAGATACATTTACTATGGTCTCCTCCTAACCCAGGCTTAGTTTTCTCAGCAATGTCTAAAACCTTCTCATCTCTCTGATACTCATTTCAGATCACTTTTGCTTGCTTCAGTAATGTTGGGTAGTTTCAGGCTTTTTCTTACATTGATGTTCCCCTTGCTCATCTGCTCTGTCTGCAGGTGTTCTAAAACCATCATTACTTGAACCCACATTGGTCATATCTCCATGGAGATATTCTCCCTCTCTCTCTCTCTCTCTCTGTATGTTTTCTTTTCTTTTTTTTTTTTAAGTACAGTGACTTTCTCCCAGGTCTCTAAATTGAAAGTTCCTTTCTCTGGAAACAAAGAATTTTTTTTTATTACTTCCAGAAAACCCTCCATCTTTTTGTTTGTTACTTTTACATCCTATTTTTTTTTCAGTAAGTGAATGAGCATAATATTGTAAATTTCAGGTTTACTTTTACCTTGATCCACTCTCCTCTTTAAGATACATGTTCTAGTACTACTACTAATTACTACAAGTAGTAGTACTACTGCTTATCTATAGTAGTGTGGATCTCCACTTCAAACAAATGACTTTCTTCACTCAGTTGGGATTACACAACTATTACGCAGGGTAGTTTCTCTTCTTGGAGATCTTCTCTTGTCCCTGTTTGAGGAGCCAAATTGTGCAATACCAGCGCTCACATTCATATGGGTCTAAGAAGTGGCTGTATAATTGAGGGGTTAAAATTAAAGAGACCCGTACAAGTTGAAGTATGCAAGAGTTCACGTGTGGTGTGACTATGATCTCATCAGCCATCAGCACAAAGAGAGCAAATATATTTGCAATCATGACTTACATAGACGTAAGAGATGTGCAAGATTGCCTAATTACATCATAACAGAACGTGTTGGTATAATAGGCTTATCTACAACAGGAAGGGGATGGATTAGGGATATGCATTCAAGAGGAAGGGGGGTCACTAGGAGGAATGTGACAAGATGGGTAGATTCTAGATTCAAGATGGCAGCCTAACCTTGGCCCTCCTTGAATTTCCTTGCCCTTGTCTTTGGGCTCTCCTTAGGGAGAACAATCAATCCACTGTCCCTATCAGAATGGCAAGGACCCCACCTAAGGAGGGATAGATTATAGGGTCTGCTTTCTTTAGATGGCTAATAATCCTCAGGCAGATAACCTTTAAGCAGTTGACTTACAAGTGTATAGTTATTGACCATGTGTTAGCCAGCAGCTCCTTAAATTTGACATATAATATGAGGGACAATATGGGGAATAACCTTTCTGCTTCTCACACTAAAGGCTATCCAGATTTGTTCTTATTCACAGTCAAATCCCTTTGTATATCAAAGAAATAAAAATAAGCATATCTTGCGGTATTCTCTCTCAGTCTCAATCCATTTGAGATCATCAATAATATTCTTTCTGATTTTAGTCTGAATTTTTGCAGCTCTTTATAAATCAAATGCTGGAACTATTTTTGAACAATACATAGCAACATTTTACTTGCATGTGATATCAGTGATACTCTTCTATAATTTGGGCATATTTTTGAGTCATCTTTCTTTGAAATAGGTAAAAATGTGAGTCTCTTTGAATGAATGGGCCTGATAGATGTATTCCAAATTTCTTTACTTAGATAAGTAAGCATTTCTCCAGTGCTTCATCAGGTTGTTGAAACATTTTAACTGGTATTCCATGAAGTCCTCAAGAGTCTTTCTCTCCTGACCTCCCAACATCTTTTTGACTAATTTCTATAATGCAGCTTGGATTTTTTTCAAATGCCACTAGTTCTTGATCAAGTGCAACCTGTAGAAATGGTTGAATGTCAACAATATTTTTTAGGTCCAGTAATTGTGTATTTCTTCCATCAGCTTTTGGTGATTGATTGCTCATGACTCCATATTTTGTTTATAAAAACATTTCAAGAGTTCAACTCAAGTTATGAATTTTTGTCTTCAATACTTGTAGTAAAAGATACAGTGTGACTTTTCTGGACTCTAAATCTTTAGTCTGTTTTCCTTTTTGGACTATAGATCTTTGGTCTCATTTTCACTGCTGATGTTTAGCTTTTGTATCATCTCTTCTCATACATGTAATCAATTTGTTCTCTGCATATTCCATCTGGAAAAGTCCAACTATATAGTTAGTCAACTTTCAGACTTTTGAAATTAGGTATAGTGTACAGTTGTTAGTGTGTCAAACTTCTTGCAAACTTCAGCTTCACATCTATTATCAAGACTATGTTTTCCAACTATTATTCCATGTTCTTTGCTTCCAACATTTGCATTCCAATCACCAATACTTTTGAATACATCTTGGTTGCATGCTTGATCAATTTCATACTGAAGAATTTTGTAGAATTCTTTACTTTCCTCATTGCTACCTCTAACACTCCACTAACTTGATTGTCTATTTGTGATACTGCGGTGGCTTGTGTGTTGCTGTGATGCTGGAAACAATGTCACTGGTGTTTCAAATGCCAACAGGTTCACCAAAAGAGAATAAATTTCAGCAAAGATTTTATGTAAGATCATCTAACAATAGATAAGCATCACATTGACAGGGTATTGCAAGAAGTGCAAATGAGATTCAGAATAGGCCATAGAACAAGAAATGCCATAGCTTATATTCCAGCAATCTTGGCTCAGAACAGAGAATACCAGAAAGGTGCTTGCTTGTGTTTCATCTGCATTAGTATCAAAGTCAGAGTGCTCCTTGGAATCAATAATGGTGTATTGGTCCAGGTTAACTAGAGAAACCTATCCAGAGAACCTCATAAATGTGTGATAAATAGCTTTATAATAAAGAGCAATTGAATATTGAGAAAATACTACAGTCCAGCCAAGATCAAGTCCTTAAATCTATTATTAGCCCATATGCCTGACACAAGTCAATAAATTGCTCTTTAGACTCATGCAGCACCTACAATGAAAGCAAATGCAGGAAGAACACAGGCTACTCGTGGTGGAAGTATCTCAGTGTGATTTTCATGTGACTCATCCAGATCACTGAGTGCCTCAATAGCAGGAGAGTGAATCAGAGAGAGTGTAGTCTACCTCCAGGGAGAAAGAGAGAAAGTTCCTAGAATGCTTATGAGAAGGCTATACCCACAATGTGGCATCATCCTACTATGACCTGATTATCATGGAGATTCCAACCCTTCACTCTTAGGATCCTCAAGTTGACATAAGATTTTGTAGTTTCCACAAGTCACCCCTTGTCAACTTTACACTGACACACAACTCCTTAGGCATACATATTTTTTTTAACCAAAGCAAAAATGAAATTATATTTTTGCTTAACAGAATAATACTAGAATCGGTACCATTCAAAATATGCCAGTCACATTTAAACATAATATTCTATCAGTGAACAAAACATAAACATTCTATGCCTAAAAATTGCAGATATGTGAACAGCTGTTATTATCCTATTGTTCTTTAATCATATTCCCAACCATCTATGTTGTAATCTAGTACTCATGCCTTTATCCTCTTAATTTTGAGTATCTGCTGCCCACATACATCAGCTCAGAGCTCTGAGGAGAAAAGCATGTTGTTTGATGTGAATAATCTTCATTCCAGTTGGAATCTTATGAGTCCATATCCATAAACAAAGTGAAATCAGGACAAGCCATACATAAAGCCAGAAACAATATGCACCAATTCTCTGGCTCAAAAAGCTTATTATCTTCATCTGATCAGTTTCTGTTCAATTCAATGTTGGTCAACTCACTTAGCCTTACTAGGATACTGATTGTCTGCCTTGCCTTTTGACCATGGACCCCAGGGAGAAAAATCCCAGAATCCTTATGAAAAGATTATGCCCACAAGGAGGCCTCATCAAATTGTGATCAGATTGGAACACCAGATCCCACCACCTCATTTTTTTTTGTAAAAGGTCATTTTATTAGGGATCTTAGATCTCTTATAGCAATCAATACATCAATTATATCAAGCATCTTTATACATATGTTGCCATAATTATTTTCTAAACATTTACTTTCTATGCAAGCCCTTGGTGCCTGCTCTTCTTTTTTCTCCTTCCCCACCCCCTTCCCCAATTATGCAGGGTGCGTGGCAGGATTGTATTTTTTCATTATACTTGTTCAATTAATATACATAGAAAATCATCAGAGAACCAGATGATATGAAGCATCATGATTGGAGGAAGGCTTATTAACAACCTGCAGTATGCAGAAGACACAAACTTGATAAATTATAAATTATGATTTTCATTTCTTACACTGACAACTGTCTACCTTACCCTCATGGTTTCTGCTGTTTGTACTCCTAGGGGAAATTATGTGCCAATCATTGTGATCAGTTCTCCCTTTCTGGGATATTTCTACTCCCCTTCCTGTTCTTGGATTCCATTTATACTCAGCTCTTATCTCTTATCTATAACTGTGCCCATGCTCCATTCTACTCTGAGGTGAAAGGCAGAATTGGTGTCATGATAGTGGGGCTGGGGAGGAGAGCACTAATCCACTCAGGGAGAAAGGATTGCTTATATTTCTATAGAATTGAGAGTGTTCATACAGATCCCACCTCAACACACTTGAGGGCAATGTAATGATATGGAGCAAGTCATGAAAAGAGTAAGCTAAAGGGCCATCCCCAAGCAGATTCCCTCCCTGGAAATGTGTGTTACAGAGTACAACACTAAATCAACAGATTGAGGAGAGGGGCCAGCATGCGATGTCCACACAATAGCAAATGAAGAAGGATAAAGAGAAAGTGAGGGTCTGGATCCCATATCAGCACACCAAACCTGGAGGACAACATCCCTGTATGGAGCTGCTAAAGCACACAGAGGACTGTAGGGCCTATCACAGCTCAAGACATGATTCCTCACTGGAATATACCAGGACAGAGTAAAACACTGGGCAAAAAGGGCAGGGAATAAGTCTGGTCTGAGCACCCAGACTAACCAGAGGACCAGAAAGGAAACATAACAGATCAGCAACAGAAGTGAAGGCAAGCCATAAAGCCCTTGGGGAGCTCCCCAAATAGACTTTAGGCTAGTAGGGGCAGTTTCCAGAATTTCCCCAGGACCAGTGGTGAGATAGTCCTATAGGTCAGTGGCCAGACCTGGAATTATTTATGATTTTTTGTTTGTGCTTTTTTCCTATTTAATACTGTATTTTATTTTTCTCTTTTCATTCAAACTTTTGTTTTATTTTTGTTTTGTCTCCATTGTTGTTGGCTTAGACTACGGATATAAGATAGATGTGAGAAGTAAGCTTGAGGTAAAAGCAGCAGAACTGATGGTTCCAATGTGACTTGTGGGAAGGAGAAGTTGGGGGAAGGGGGCAGTGAGAAAGCAGTGTTATATCCAGTGGGACAACTGGGAATTAAAAGCAACAATGAGGATGACATAGAAATCCTGGTGTGTTGGAGCAACAGAAATCTAGCCAAGAAGAATTACTAAGAGACAGAAGAAGGGCCAGCATGATGGTAGGGCAGGGGGAAGATAAAAGGAAACAGAAGAAAGATACAGGAAGCAAAGCTAGGGATAGAGGTTTAAATGTAGGTTTATACATATGTAAGTATATTAACTAATGAAAATAATTACTGGCCTATGTACTTATACTTATGTGACTATACACTAGATAGTAGATGCACTTTGGGCTTATACTGAAATGCTGCCTTAGCACAAGAACACTTTGTTATAGCAACTTGACATTTTTTGCTGTTCCCCCAACCAACAAGATAGCTGAAGACAAAATGGGTACATAAGCAAGTATGGTGAAGAAAGTGGATGGTGTCTGACTACCAAAGGTTATATCATTGGGTACTCAAAGGTTTGAAGTTAAACAAGAAGCCATGTGCCAGAGAAGTGATAAGTCCACATGGAAGAAGCACACCAGCCTGTGTGATCATGAGATGTTGACAGGATTAGCTAACTGGCATCAGAAGACCCAGAACAAAGAAACAAAAAACATAGTATTGAGAACAAGGAGGGTTGGTATAGAGGCCCAAAACCCATTTGTAGATAATGGGAAATCCTCCTCCCAGAAGTGTCACAAGGAAGGATCACAAGTCTACCAAAGAACAGTATAGCATCGATGAAGCATACAACATTCCTCAAGGTACTTGAGAATTCCTTACCCTTCACAAGGAATACTCTCAGATTGGCACAGAAATATGTAACTACCAAAATTCCCAAGACTTAATATTACATATGTTGGACATATTGTCAAGAAAGACCAGTGCCTGGAGAAGGGCATTTTATTGGGTAAAGATGAAGGATGGAAGTAAAAAGGAAGGCCCTCAATACGATGGATTGACACAATGGCTGTATCAAGGGACTCAGACAGGGGGACAATTGAGGATGAGCCGAACCATGCAGTGTACTGTGGTGTTGTCCATAGGTCTTCAATGAAATGGAGTCAACTGGATGTCACCTAACTACAACAACAACAGCTCTAATGTTTGGTGAATAAACTTGAACTGTAACTGTATTAACTGGATTTCCACATAAGCAGATATATATGCTATCCTAACACTGTCATTTTAGCTTGAAGATAAATGACATAAATGTATCTTGAAAGGTACATTTTGAAAATGAATATGCTATACTTTTTAACTTTATTACTGCCAGCAGTAGACAATACTAGTTTACAATAATAGCAAGCTATTCTTTATTTGCTTCATTTTTTTTGATAACCTCAAATTTTTCTATAGTTCTACTTCTTACATTCCATGTTCCAACTATTAATAGATGTTTAGAACACATTTATTCAATTTGATTTATGACCAATCAGCTCATGGATTTTCTGAAGATTTTCCTCCATCAGTGTCATGATGGTCACCTTTACTTTCAGAGGGCAATCCTTTTTCAGTCCAGTTCTTTCTCAGTCATATTTTTGAATGCTCTGATATGAGATTCTCATATATTATCACAATCTTGGACAATGCTATCCTGTTATTCATAAGGTTTTTCAGTAATTGATAATGTTCCACTGATATTCATAAAATTTTCACTGACTATTTCATTAGAAGTGGCCACAATATTCTTTCTTAGAAGTTTGCTATTCATCTGGAAGCTTTCCTGAAACCTTTTGCTCTTGGTGGCTGTGTTGATATTTGAAATGCTGTTGACATAGTGTGCAGCATCACAACAACACACAAGCCACAATGTGTTTTAATTGCTTAGAGATATGTAAGAGGAGGATGGAGGAATATAGGGATAAATCAATAATAAGTATGTGAGGAAAGTATTCAGATAGTGATTATGATAATAATTGCATAAATTTTAATATGAGTGAGCAATTTAATTGCGTGATATATGAACTATATGGCAGGACTATTTTTCATTAGAAAACATCTAAGTACCCAAGGAATAGCCTTGAAATACATCAAATTCTCACAAAATTGAAAACTGGTAAATAACTAAAAAAGGGTACTTCAACATACAACATTCAAGGAAAGACAAGTATATCATTGGGGAATAAGCTCAATAAGAAGAAACAGAAGAGTTAACAACATAATCAACTAACTTGGTCTTCTAGACCTAAATAGATTATTCCATCCATCCATCACACAATATACTTTCCTCTCTAGTGCACATCGGACACACACTAGATCAGATTGCCTCTCAGGCTAAAGCAAGCCTAAACAAATTAAAAAACACTGAGACATTACAATCCACTTTCTCCAATCATAATGCTATTAAACTGAAAAATCAACAATATAAAACAGAGGAACATAAAGACAAACACAGAGAGACTGAAAAATGCCGTGCTTTAAAATATCTGATAATAGATCAAATAATGGGTGAAATCAAGAAATTCTTTGAAAACATAATAATGATAGTACAGCATACCAAAGTCTTTGGGACACAGAAAAAGCAGTTACCAGATGGCAATTTATAGAACTCAATTCACAGTTGGAAAAAAAAAAGAAGAAGAAAAATCCCAAATCAATCTCAACCCAACATCTCCAACAGTAGAAGAAGAGCAATACCATAAACCCGCCAACAACAGAAGGAAGGGAATCATAAAGGCTAGAGCAAAAATAAGCAAAGTGTAAAACAAAAATACAATGGTTAAAATCAACAAGGCAAGTAATTATTTCTTTGAAAGGATTTGTAAAACGGACAAACTTCTGGAGAATTTAACAAAGAAAAAATAGAGAGGAGATCCAAATATTTTGAATTATGCATGAAAAGGACACTAACATGATAGATTCAAATGTAGTAATAAGATTAATAACTCCGTACCACAGAAAACTGTATTTAAACAAATTTGATAACTTAGAAGATGTGGACAATGACCTAGAAATACACCATTTATCCAAATTAAAACAAACTGATGTAGGAAACATAAAAGTCTGTTGAAAAAAGAAGAAATAAAAAAGATTATAAAAAATAGTTCAATCAAGAATAGACCAGGATCAAATGTTTTCGTGGGGGATTTTCTACCAGATATTCTGTTTCAGATTTGCTTCTTTTTATTTTGATCATTGTTGCTCACTTTTGTTTGTTTGTATTTTATGTGCTTTGTATGGTTTTCTGTATATAGACTCCAGGATATGTAAATATATAGAAAGAGTAATTGGATTAATAAGTACCTATGACCATGTGAGGGAAGGATGAGTGTAACTAAAGAGTTACAAGCAATGAATTCCAGGGGAAAAAAGCAAAAATAAAAATTTTCTGAAATTGATTGCGGTGATCATTGCTCATAACTTTCCTACTATGATTGAATAATTAAATTGAATGATATATGAATTATATGCAAATAAAATTAACTGAAAAAGAAAGTTTAAAGAGTAAAAATCACGAGAACAGAATTTAGAAGTATGCTGAATCATGCATGAAATAGTTTCATGGTCTTAAATAAATCCTCCTTCTGAATTAGTGTACCTAACATTTTTTATAATAGAATACAGCATCCATTGACTGCATAGCATTCTGGAGAACTCAGTTGATTAAATGTCTGCCTTATGTGGTGGGCACTCATTAAATTTTATAGATGATAATGACAGTCTGAATAACCTTCAATCAGAATTGAAGAGCAGAATAAATGCACCAAGAAGAGAAAAGTTCAATCATTTATCTTACATCCAATTTTTACATAAGAAAGTAATCTTACACCCAGTCAACCATTCGCAATTGAAGACTCTGTTATGCTTAATAAATCAGTAGATTTCTTAACCAATTACTAGCTATGTGTGATTTTTCACTCTCTGTAAATTACAAAGATATGTAGATGAAACCTCCAAGTTTCCCTATTCGTCACGATCATTACACAGGGCACCACTAAAATCATGATACTTTTAGATGACCATATAACTATATCACTTAATTATACAGTTTATCATCTATGACACAGGATGCTGGAGTACAATATGATAAATAGAGGAGTTTGTAGCTTTATATTATCATACAATAAAATATATCTTGATATTGGGAAATTTAAAAAGCCCAATGTAGGTAATTAACAAGGTACATACCACTTGTAATATCATCAGTTAAAGATCAAAATTTTACTGATTTTTTTCAAAGCCATTCTCTTGGGAGTCCGTACAGAGATCTTCTCGCACCATAGTTCAATCACAATAAGTATTATACAATTGTATAATTGCTGTCACATCAATTTCAAAATATTCTTCTTCATGTCCTTGATAACAGCCCTATTTTACCAGTTTAAGTCCACCTCACCCTTACACACCACCACCACTGTGCCCATTAGAAAACTATTCTACTATTTATTCTATTTTCTCTCCCTATAGGTTCATCAATCCTCAGTGTCCTATATTGAAAAGTGGAAAAAACAGAAAAAAATTAAGATGCTGACCCCCAATAACAAAACACATCTAAGATAAACCACCAAATTAAAAAACAAACAAGCAAAATACAGATGATGTTGAAAACCAAAGCCAAGTGGGATCAACTGAAAAGGTTTTAAACTTTCATGTCAGGTTTATCACTTTGATTTTGTAAAGTCAACTCTCTGATGGACTCTATTTCTTAAACACTTTCTTCCCATCCCTCTATTATGGATACAGATAAATCACTAGAAGTTTATTTCCTATGTAGATCCAACAGATATCTCTGGAACTTCCACAATCATCCATAGCCTTCTGTAAGCAAATTCTCATAATTTAGTCTCTGATACTATTTCCTCATTCAGCTTCAGATTATTTGATTCTCAATCATTTGGTAACTGATGTCGGTATGCTTCTTACATGTGGATTTGGTTCATATCTCAAGTAGATGACTACTTGTTTGAAAACTAGAT
The DNA here is from genome assembly GCA_004026705.1 of Nesogale talazaci. NCBI lineage: Eukaryota > Metazoa > Chordata > Mammalia > Afrosoricida > Tenrecidae > Nesogale > Nesogale talazaci. The sequence continues at coordinate 65,284 of PVJH01010897.1, forward strand.
CCAAGACACTTTTTTTTTTCTGACAGCCATACACCATCTAATTCCTTCACCACTTTGCTATAGCACCCATATATTCATTGTGCAATTGTCCTTAAATTGGAGCTAGGACTTAGAGCAAGCCTCAAACTCATTGTTAGATTTATATTTTTAATTTGCCTTTGGAACTTTTTCAAAAATACTTTTTAACATTGTGGTACATAATCTTAATGACAATCCCTCTGGAACCTAATTAGTTCATTGCCATTTGTTTTGGGTTCACCATATTGATTTCCAAAGTGGCTGAATGCATTCAAAAGTCCACCAATAAACAACAAGAGTTCTAATCTCACCACACCCTATGCAGCATTTGATGTTCTTGGTGCATATTCAGTTAAATCTCATGGTGATTTTGACTTGCCTTTTTCTGCATGGTTAATGAATGATGACATTTCCCCATGGCCATTTGGCTGTCATCTTTTATGAATTATCTGTTTAGGTTCTTTGACCACCATCTCAGATTATTGATAATTTCATTTCTTGTTGCAGGCTTTTTGTACACTACAGATTCTAGCAATTAGTCTTTGTCTATAATTTTCTTACTAAATATATTTCTTTCAATATGTGACACTATTTTATCTCTTTTAATGAATGTTTTGAAGTACACAAATCTTTATTTTTAATAGGTTCTACTCATCTATTTTATGTTCTGTGGAGTGTGCTTCCTTTATTATCTCTGGTAGTCCATGCAATCCCTGTATTGAGGTCACTCAATTTCCCCACTGATTACTTTGGGCTTTACTTTTAGGTTTTTACTACTTTTGAGGTTTTTCTTTTATTTTGAGTGGAATAGATTTGGGTCTCATTTCAGTCTTATGCAGATGGATATCTGGTTTTTCTAGCACTATTTATTGAAGAGGACATGTCCTTACCATTTAATGCTCATTAGGCATCTGTAAAAAAAATCAATCGTCTCTGTGTGGATGCTTTTATATCTAGTTTCTGTGTGTTTTTGATAGTAGTTTTTGACAACATACCATAATTTATGTATTAATCTAATGATTGTTGAATAGTAACTATGTTCTATACATGAGATTTAAAATCAATATTTGGATGCAAATATGAATGCAGTTGGATGCAGTTGAATGCAGTTATGAATCAACACATAGCTTAATTTTAAGAATATTTCATAAAACCAAACTCAGAAAAGGAACCCATTTCCATCAAATAAATCTCTTCTCATAATAACACCATATAGTTCAGAGTTAACCATTTTTATGAAAAAGAATCATCATAACTTTGTACCAACTTTAGATTAGTAGTAGCATGGAAGTAATTGCATTTCCAAGGAACCTAGCATTTTTTAATATAAAGCAATTTTTCAATTTAGAATTAAAAATATATATCCAAGCTCAAACATATCAAATTATCCAAACAAATGATATTTGAAGGGACATTTTATTAAAATAAATATTATTTCAAATGAAGCAACTTTAATTTTAGCTTATTTTGTCTTTAGAAGTTTTGTTTTTTTCTCATTTTTTATTATAGTGATGGGAATTTTGTGCATGAAAATGATATTTCAATAAGAGTTACCAAAGAATATATATATATATATATATATATATATATACACACACATATATGTTTGTACTTAATCTAGGATGGTGTATTTCCCCCCACAGCCACCAGACACAATAGAAACTTACTGGAAAGGAAAATCACTGATATATATGATATGTGCAGACATATAGATGAATGATACAAAATGACAAATAGATAATAGATAAGTAGATGACAGATAGGAACTGAAGAACATATGAAATGGGTCTTAATGGAGCCATGGCTGTATTATGAATCTAAAATCATAAACTTCAAGTATGATAATTAAAGATAACTGGAGAATAGCAAAATTTTAGATTCTGAATGCCAAGAACTCCATATGCCCACATTAACATTTTCTAGTACTTTATTCTCCTTACTAATGTCTAATCTTACTTTCTACATTCTATGAATTAAAATTGCCCAATTCATTGTCTTCATTATATTTGCATCCATCACTTCTTTGCCAGTTCTAGTTATTTTTTTAAAAACTTTTTCATTTTATTTTATTATTTGTTAGGCATCACTGACCTCTGGTGGAAGTGGGAGGCCCAGCCTGGCTCCTGGAGAGCTGTCGCTGGATTTGAACCGCCAAGCCAGTGGGCCGCAGTCCCGCACTCAACCACTACGCCAACAGGGCTCAGCCAGTTCTAGTTCTAACTATGTTGGATTTCATATGCAGAAAATACTAAGAAACACATCCAGGAAGCAAGTCGACCTACAAAATCAACAAAGATGAGGGAAAAAAAACTCAATTAAAAAGAGAAAGCAAAAACATGAAAAAAATTTCAGAAACTTAAAATATGTCAAAAGGCAGAAAAAATGATAGTGTTACATTTTAACCTGACTGTATCTATCACACTACTATACAATGCTCTTTGTCTGGCAGCAAGACTATTTGTATCCCTTGTCATCCTCGCGGGAGATTCCCTGGAGATGTAAATCACTTTGGACTCTGTGACAGGAGCAGGGGCTCTCATTGTCATCCATATTCTTCTGTAAACCAAGTGTCCACAATTTAAGCTCTGACACCATTCCTGCCTACAGATTTGGATATTATTATTTACAATCCTTGAACCACTGAGATTGATGTGCTTCTTCCATGTAGACTTACTTGACTTCTCACTTAGATGGATCTATGTTTTATTACAAGTCTTAAGAACAAGAATGCTATTTTTTGGTAGATGCAGACAGTCTGGTTTCTTAACCACACTTTACTCGAGCACACATTTTTTTTTCAGTAAAATCTTCATGAGAGTAAAAATACAAGTTGGGTCATGTCATTTGAATTAGATTTTCTTATAATATGACTAAAGTTAAGTGCAAACCCCAAATCCACTCATATATCTATGGTTCAGATATGTCTCTGGGTCACTCTAGTGATACCATAATTATTCTATGATAAAGAACATTATAAATAATCCTCTGAGATGTAGATAATTCTTTTGATGCCTGTAGGTGACAAAAAGTCAGCTCTCCTAGTGAACCTATGCAAAACACACTAAAATACTGCTCAGGCCTGTTCCAGCTTCATAGTCATTCCTTCCTGTGCTCTAGCCAGTGTGTAAATCCTTCTCATTAAGGACCTTCTTCTCTTTTAGTGTCACTCTACGATATCAAGCATGTTGACTTGTTTCCAGAGACTGGTCTCTCTCCTGACAACATGTGTAAAATATGCAAGACAGAGCCTCCTTATTTTTGCCTATAAGATTACTCCAGCCAGACTTCTTCCCAGGCAGACATGTTTCTCTTTGAGTAGTCCATGTTATTTTCCATAGGCATTTCTAGCACCACCATTCAGGTGCATGATTTTTACCTCCAGTCTCCTTTCACATGCATATGAAGTGTTTGAAAATATCTCTGTTTATTTCAGGTGCACCTAAGTCCTCAAAGTAATGTCCTTGGTTCCAATACTCTAAAGTGGTCTTATGCAGCAGATCTACCTAATGCAATGTATCTTTTGATTTCTTGACAGCTGCTTCCTTCCATCAGCATTGATTGTGGATAAAAACAAGACAAAAATCCTTGAAAACTTCAAATGTTTCTCCATATATTATGATGTTTCCTATTGATACAATTGTGAGGATTCATTTTTCTTTACACTTAACTGTAATCCATACTGAAATTTGCAATTGTTAAGTACTTCACAAGTACTTCAAACCCTCCTCATTTTCAGGAAGCAAGGTTGTGCCATCTGCTTATAGCAGTTTATAAATAAATGTTCATCCAATCCTGATGCTGTGTTCTACTTCATTTAAGCCAACTTCTCTTAAGCGTACAGAACAAGCAAAAATGATAAGATGATATAACATGACAGACACCTTATCTGAGATGAAATGATGCATGCAGCATACCCACAACTGCCTTTTGATCCATGTACATCTTTTCCGTGGACATAGTTGTGTGTTTTGGAATTCCAATTATTCTCAAGGTCTTCTAGAGTTTGTGATAATCAATACATTCTTAACATTTTATGACTCTCCTCTGCTTGGTACATGTGACATTAGCAATTATACTTTTCCACATCCTTCTCTGAATCTGGTGTGAACCCTTGACAGCTCCCTCTAAATATACTGCAGCACGTATTATGGGATTATTTTTAGTAACGTTTTACATGACATTTGTGATATTGTTCAATAATTTGAGCACTTTATTTGGGTCATCATTCTTCAGAATCGGTAGAAACATAGAATTCTTCCAGTTAGTTGGTCAAAAAACTATCCAAATGTCATAAGATAGATTAGCAAGTGCTTCCAGTGCTTCAACCCGATGAAACATTTCAAGGGGTATGGCACCAATTCCTGGAGGTATATTTTGGATAACATTTTCCCTGAAGCTTGGATGACTTCTTGAAGTAACCGTGGTTCTTGCTCATGTACCACCTCTGTAAATGAGATAATGTATTAAGGACGGGAAATTATCCAAGTTTATTCTGGCTTTTCAGACCACTATACATGAATTGTTAACTTGAATAAATTAAACTCTTAAATGACTAGGCACTACTCACATGAATATTAGTATTGGGCAAACATCCCAGTAAAACTCATTTATAAAGACAAGACCATGCCTATCAGAGTAGTAACTGTCATGTCAAGAAACGAGACCATTGAAATAGTAGATATACGGCAATTCTGGGTCACCATTCTTTGGACACTCTCAGATAAAGAAATTTGAACTTAAATTAAATTTTCACTAACTCTATAACCTTAGGATAATAGTCATCTAAATCTTCTCAACCTAATTTGTTACAGTCTTCAGTCCAAAGTAGTGTCAGTTTATTAAATCTATTATAATTAATTTAAGCAAAGCTCAGTACCCTTAAGGTAGCTTTCAACTTAAATCTTTCTGATGGACTTAAGAAGAATGTGGTGAAGCTAAATAATAAATTGTCTAAAACCCCTGTAGTCAATTATCCATGGCCTGTCTCACCAAGGCTGTGTAGAAACTAGGAAAGAGGTGTCCAATTAGGAACATATTAGTTATAATCTCCCATTGGACTCTGTATAAGTATTGCTCATCCTGTGTCCTGATGGGAGGTTGCAGCTCCTGCTTTACTCACCAATAGAAATAGTGTTGCCTTCTCTGAGACACACCTGCCTTCCTATGATATTTTTACTTGACTTTCCAGTGCAGTTACTTTATCAGACTTGTAGATGTTTCTGTTGATTTCAATTGATCTTAGGACAATATCATATAGCAGCAACAGAATGATCTTTTCTCTTTTCTCCAATCTTGAAGAGCTAACACCAACTCAGATGAGATCTCCTCCTTCAAATTGATTCTTAGTGTGTGCATATAAAGTGAGTGTTTAATCTTACATGGGTATGAGGTAGGCCTTATGCCTCATGACTTGAGAGATTGGATTAGAAGACTAAATAACCAGAGAACAGAAGCCAGCTTTCTCTTGATATTTGTCCTTTCAATAGTAGACTCACAAGCTTTGTCCTTGTGTGATTGATTAACAACATTCAGCAAGATGGTTTCCATCTTCATCCATATCATGGAATGTGTCATGGTTTATCATTATTTTAATGGATTCACAATATGTCATCATGTGCATTGAGAGTTTCATTATCCATATTATTAAACTGGCACTTGAGTTATTTCCAGGTTCTTGTTGTTGTGAACTGTGTTACTATGAACATGAAAGAGGATATGTGTGTTCATATCCTGTCTCTTGTCATCTTTGAGCTATATTCCTAGCAAAGGTATTACTAAATGGCACAATATTTCTAACCCCAGTTGGCTTAGGTAGAGTCATATTGCTTTCTAAAATGGTTTTACTTATACATGCATAAGATTTCAAAACACTCTCCACACTCTGCAGTATTTTTCTCTATTTTGTTTTGTTTGAAATTGGACTACTGTTGTAGGTGTAGATTGATATCTGTATTAGACTGGATAAATTAGAATATCAACTCCAGAGCCAATTATATGTGTTAGAGAGAAATTTATATCAAGAAGGATACATGAATAAAACTTCCCAGCCCAGTCCAGATCAAGTCCATATGTTTGATATTAGTCCATAAATACTATATTATCCCATAAAGCTCCCTTCAGATTCGTGCAACACATGCAATGATACTGAATTCAGAAAGATTACGGGCCTATGTACACAATGGCAGTGGATGCA